>JAQGBY010004148.1:0-17338 GCA_034698785.1 Mycogona germanica | reverse complement strand
CCCGCGCCGGGAATCGAACCCGGGACCGCCGAAACCACAGTCAGGCGCTAAACCGACTGGGCTACGACGAGTCGTACCTAGTCCACAATGTACACCCCGATCTCTCTTTAAAAATTTCCATCCATATGGAGCAAGTGGCGGCGGTAACGGTAATATGAATTAATGGAATAAGGATTGGGAGAAGATTAGTTTTTACCATTTCTATCTCTACCTTTCCGGCGGGGATCTCAATTCTATCTAAATGAAAGACGAATCGTCACTACAGTTTACTCCGAGAAGCTTAAAAAAGAACACTTCTTTTTTTATTTAAATAAAATGGTCTGATCTACGTGAACTGCACTTGTTATTCTACCTCCGAACGCTCGCTGAATACTTAATTAGGCCAAGAATCACACCTGCGATTGCATCTTTTTCTATCTAGCGAGCGTATCGTCATTCAGCCAATAGATGGCGCCATGATCGACTGTGGCGATCCCTGGCGAGTGTGACGTCGCCGCTCACCACCTCCTCTACCCCTCAACCTTTCCCCCCTAATCACACCAACACCATCAGGATATTGCCATCGTCTTAGATACCACCAACCCCCAAACTCCTCGCCCCCTCCACCACCCCCGAGGGGTCGCGATCCTCGTTAGGCTTATCGTCATGTCCGCCGCGCTCGAAGACGTTTTCGGGGTCGCCGAGGTCAGATTCACAGCTTCTGCTCGTTTCCGCAATAATCTGAAACGAAGTTTGATATTAAGGGGAGAGAGCGAGCGGTCAACCCTCGGCCCGAGTCTTCGTCTCGATGGTCATCCTTGGCCTCGTTTTCGAACGTCTTTTGTCTGGGTCAGCCTATATTCGGAAGTGATTAAATACGTCCATCCTCCAATTGATCGTCCTTGAAGTAACCTTGAACCTAAGAATTTGTTTTTAGAGAATTCTCGAGTCAGATACTGTTAAATTTTGTTAACGGATTCGGCTTGGGATGGAAAGAAAAACTAAAATATTCCTGCTCAAATCTTTCTCTTGTCTCATCAAAATAATTATCATGTGATTTAATTCATTATTCAGAAATTTTGTTTCCGTAAATTTCTTGAAATATTTTTAAAATGAGATTTTGTTTTCTGTGAGTTACTTTTTTATTCGATTCAATCGTGAACGCTTTCATTCGATAAATTACTATTTTATTTTTCATATGTAAATTTGCCCTTTTTTTCCAAATTGTTCAAATCGCTGTGCGTTCATAAATAAATCAAATTTTATCGATTTTTCAAATTTACTCTTTGCGAGCTTAATCCAATCAATACGGTCACGAAACATTGACAAAATGAAATAAAAATTTCCAGCCGAACGAGTCTAAAAATATCACGACGCGCAAACTTTATCATCCCCGATCCTGTTAACGTAAAAATCGCTGGTACAAACTGAAGACAGCCGCAAATACAATTTATATCCTCCGCTCTAATTCGGCATTCCCTCGCCGACATAACTGCGCACCTAATCCGCATTGTTCCAGAAAACAACTCATCGACTCACGCGTCACTGTGCCTAGTCTAGTCCGGGGCCGAGTGCGCATGCGCGACGACTGCCATCAACAATCTGCTCAGAAAAATTGGGCGCGTTCCGTTCTCCTCTCGCCTCCTCTTGTCACTGGAACGAGCGCTAGACTCGAGCAGAAGGATGGGCCCTAAAGGGATTAGTTTAGTTATTCAATTTTGACTCCTCTTTCTCCCTCCATCTCCTCATCCTCCTCCTCCCAAAACCCCCCAAACCCCATCCACCGTTCATGACCATGCCAAAAAAAAACGAGTCCTCAATTTCCAGTGATAACCGCACTTTTCGGTGCGCCCTAAACAGTTTGGTTTCGCGGATCATTTGACAAATGACTTCTTCAGTTCTCAGAGCCCAATTCCGCAGTCACATAGACAGTTTTGCACATTGCCAGAAGGCAACCAACAATATGACAAATTGTTCCCTTCGCGACGGACTTGGAATATTTAGTTTTCTGTGTTCTCTCCAGCTTAGGCAAACCGAAATTGAACTAATTTCGTGAGTAATTCAACACTTCAACACTTATTTGAAAATAAAAAAATCCGAATGAATTTCGCTACTACGGTGTATTTATTTTCAAGTTGTTAACCTAACAGAGAAACATATGCTACTATTGGTTTAAAACATAGTTGGTGTTTTATCCTTGTTTCGAAAGCTCACCAACGGCGTAACACAGCGCCGTGAAATTAGGTGAACGCAACTTCAGAAAAGTCCGATGTTTCGTTTACAAATTCAATAAACAAAAGGTACGCTACATCTTCAGGGGGTCTCGTGTGGTGTAGTGGTGAACGTGTTCGTCATTTGTGCCCGTGACGCGGGTTCGATTCCCGGCCCGAATTCGGAATGGAAGGAAAGCTGCTGGACCTGTTTCTGTACGATCTCAGGTACACGATCTAGGAGTGAGGTGGTATGGAAAATGACGTCACAAAATCATCATCATTTGTTCATTTTATGATCACTGGGAGAAATTTCCTAATGTTGGATTCATCCACTTTCCTCGACAGACTTATCAAAATTATTTTGTAATGAAGTCACAATCCAGTTGAGATGAGCGACTAAGTTTATTAACTAAACCGAGTAGCAATTTAGAATTGAAAGAACCTCACGAAGTGCCACATTTTTGGGTACTAGCACGATTAATTCTACACTAAAAATATTGCTTTTTAAAATTCTCCTATAACCTTTGACCCCAAAAATTATTACTCTTCTCCCCACAGTGTTGTCGCTAGGGATTCTGCGCACCACCATATCTCCACCACTGGCTCGCCTCGAATTCAGCATCCAGCATCCAACCCCCAGCGCCTTACTCGCCTCCCCACCCCCTCTATCACCACCCCCAACTCTCCAAGAGCGCGGAGGCACGCCAGAGTGTTTCTGGTATCAGGAAATCATCCATGAAAATGTCTTTTTGAGGAGGCGCCTGCGTCACACACACACACACACACAGCAATAGGCACAGGCTGTGGCCTCCACAACAGCAATAACTGAATTATATTCACATCGCTCGCAAGTGCAACCCCACTCGATGCACGCACACACGCACCGAACTTTGAATAGCGACAACAGCCGGGCGGCCATCTTGATTTTGTTTTTTTGTGGGTTGTCCTCGCTCGTCTCTACAGCCAACGACGAGTGTAGACTGCCCGTCTTCTATTTTTTTTGATGAGACGCTCCAGTCGCGATCAGTCAGATGTAGGAAAGACAATTTTAAGAAGGCTGTACATCGTTAGACAGTTTTCAACCCAAATTGCTGCCCCCCAGTGCGAGGCAATCACACAGTACACTAACCGATGACCAACCTCCGTTCTGGGAAAACTGGATGACGTCAGATGTGGGAAAGGTGGTTCGACTCTCCGGAGCTTAATTCTACGCCAAATGGTTTGGTTGAGTTTAGTTTTGAGTGAGGTTAGAGTAGGGTAAGGCAAATTAGATAAAGCAAGTAATCTCCTTATGGATAAATAAGTTTCATCGCGCATTTGTAGCGAGGAGTAAATACGCCTTTTACCTCATAAAAGCAACAAAATAAAAACCTGAAATAAGCTGCATTCAGCATAGTTTCAGCTTAATCCAAAATTGTAAGAAACACCGGGGTGTAGTTGGATTTGAGAGGTGTAGTAGGACAGAATCCATAAGAACCGGTGATGAGTGATATATAATAAAAACAACCTGTAACGTTTGGAGTTTCTTTAAATAATACCTCTAAACATTTTTGCTTCATATTAAATTGTCTCGTGGAAATTCACACGCACAAAATATGTAATCGAACTTAAATAATGTCATGCCAAACCAGAAGAGGATGCGGACTTCTATGGATTGTGTCGCCATTTTCATCTCAATTACGAATTACTCAATTACATAATATACAAAAGGAAAATTGTGTGCACAAGGTAGTGTGACCGAGCGGGCTAAAAATTCCCGGGAAAAAGGGAAATTGTGTGCACGAGGCAGTGTGATTTTTCGAGACTCGAATTTTTAAGACGTAAATAGCCATCAAGATGGCTGAACCCATGATAAATAAATGTTCAGCAGTTTCAGTCAGCAGTAATTTCTTCGTTCATAACTTCGGGAATATGAATATGAATTGAGGCAATTGTACTGATTAGACGATAATGGTAAATATAAAATAACCTTTTCAATAATCTGTCAACACCCATTTATGACAATACGAAGAATGTCAACTTACCAACAGTGGTAGCTTCCTAATATTAATTTCAATATCTTAAACAATCTACATAGTCATCGTGTCATTTTCAAATGTTATTCCTCATTAAAAAGTCGATTTGCTATTTATTTATAATTTAAAACTACGTCAGCGCTGATAATGTTTCGTTTCTGCCAATAGCTGCCAATAATTCGTTTTAATGGCGCGCAGAATTTCAATCGGTCAATTCGAGTCTATGACGTCAACGCGGAACAAGTCCATGCATGTTTTATATTGACAGTGATTTGATTTCTTTCTCGACGACGAGAGTAGGCGGCCTAGACAAAGAAAAAGCAACCTGAAAAGAGCAAAAAAATTGTGGATGGCGGCATCTCGTAGAAAGAGAGATTGAACCGAGGTTTCTTCGATTTGTCGCAAGCATATTTACTTCGCCAGACCGTGAGAAACTGCCTACTTTCTTTGGTCTACGATAGTCTAGAAACAGTTTTGGTGGTCGATTCTCGGTTCCTCGGCTTCTGCTCGCTCACACACGACGTCACCCCCTCCTTCCGTCGTCTGAAGTTAAGTGCTTGGGCAAAGGTTAGACGCCGGGAAAGCAGCTGACAATCCAGCTGACAATTACAAGTTCAACTTTCAACCGTCGGGCGACGCCACTGTCGGGAAAGATCTGGAGTCTCTCAATCAGAATCATCCCGAAAGATTTCCGTCAACAATTACGACTAAAATTCTGAAGAATGCAATGTGACAGGTGTTGATTTGTTCATTTCCATTTGATGATGATGATGATGACAAGCTGACAGTTTTTCTTTTGATGTACTGATTTTCTCGGGATTTTTATATGAAACAAGAAGGGTTTCAGCCTTTGCCTTGATTACAGTAACCACCAATGAAATGTTAATGTTAAATTGAAGAATCATTATAAAAATATCTATTTGATTAATTTAGGTTTTTTAATATTGTTATTTTATTTTTATATTGAAAATATTATTCCGGTAATAGTATGTGATATGGTTTGCTTGGTTGGAACTATTATCTGGTTTACTTGGTTGTCTCGTGAAATCGACGACGTCATGCTTTTGATGTGGAGACGTTATTTTTTAAGTTTGAAGCGAAAGGGAGATTATCCAGAATTTGGTAACGGTTGTTTTATTATGTAAAATTGAAAATCGAGATCTGAAATTCCGTCTCTAGCGAATTAACGGTATGTAAGATTTTATGCAATTTGATTTTCCCGTTCGAAAGTTAGTCACCTAACAGGATAATCAGTTTCTCAGTTTTATAATATAGGATTATGTCTTTCTAAAAAACATATAAGGTAAAATGAAACTACAGGGTGGTCCAGAATAAGAAAAACAAAAATACATTTTGTATCTTTGCGAAATGCTGATGGATTTTCTTGAAACTTGGCACAGACACTCCATGCATCTTGGTTTCAGATTTTCCGAGTCCATGGGGGCGCTGCAATTACGATGCCCATTTAATTGGTGCGTTCCATTTTTACTTGTTGTATATGCCATGGAGGTGACGAGACTCTTCTCCAGGAGGTGACTCTCCAACGTCATCCGGGTACCTCATCCCCCATTAGACGTGGGTTGATGACAATCGAGACACGTTCCATGTTTGCGGGGGCGTTTGGCGTTGCATTCTGGGAGATTTGGAGCATTGAACCACTATGTTGGCCCGCAAACGGTGCGTGCCGATAGGTGGGAAAATACTCTACGTTCTTAGAAAAAAATGAAAGGACAACTAAAGCTCGGGGATTTTTTATTTTCTTTCCGTTTTCTGATTCGAGTCACGTCCACGTTGACGGTCGTAAGATCCGCTCACGGAGGAACGACAGCTACAGCGCATGCGCAAATTGCGGCTGACTGTCCACCCATTACATTTGCGACCGTCGCCGTAATCGTATTATCAATTCAACCGCCATTTTGCTAACACAAATTCAACTCCAGACACAAAATTTCACATCTGAATCGAGATTGGATTCTCGTCAAACAGTCGTGATTAGTGAACTCACTCTTTCTCTTTAGTAGCTAGTCCGAGCGACATCCCAGTTGCGACTGTCGCTGGACAATCTGTGGAAGGTTATCTCATGGGCCATGGCCACCCGCAACGTACATTGCTCTCACATTTTCTTTAAACGTCTTTAGCTCGAATGACAGCGCTGAGAAAGGTGAACTAGAGCAGCGCACCTGGTGACGTCAACGCTATTGCATTACTGCACCCGGTAAACTGCTTCTGGGTTCTGTCATCCATTGAAACAATAGTTCTCATTTTAATATTCATTTTTCATTTTAAAGTGAAAGTGACTTTTGTCTTGAACACCTAAAATTCCACCAAACACGATTGTAGGAAAAGTGAAGAAATGTAATTGCCCAGACTGTTCAATTACTTTAATGTTCCATTCGTATAATTTGTAATTCTTCTAAGAAACATGAACGACTTTCGGTCCATGATTCTTATACCTTTTTTTTCTTCTGGAATACATTAAAAACACATTCTTCTTCCTAGCTCACGGCTAAGATCGTAACCTAGGCGGTTGAAACTGAATAAAACGACTGCAATAAATTTTCATTTGCGCAAATCCCCCTATTCGCGAGCGAGCGGTTTACAAAAGAAACTCAATCTTAATTAATCGCCCGTGGTGAATGGCCTTCACTTCATATGGGATCTATATACATATATATTCGTGAGGATCAGAGGAGGGTTTTCAAAATTTATGGCCGTCGGAATCCCTTGTTAAATGAAAATCAATCTGTCGTCCAAACCGAGTTCCCCCGAGCCTTTTTCCCTACCAACCTTTGATACTGCCATCTATTTAGGTGCCAGGTTACGCCACAGGTACAATGAAAGTTCCCCGCACAACTTCCTCCTCAACTGACCACACATCTCAATATTCATTTTAAATTAGTATCCACACCCGAACCGGGAGTGGAACCCAGAAACATGAGATCCCAATCCGAAATCCTGCACTGGATACGTATAAATGTCGAATTAATTAATCATTTACAGACTTGGGATTTGAAACCCGAGTCCAGACAGTTCTGATGGAACGAGAAAACGCCGTCAGGGCCATCCTTAACCCGCTACAGTTGCACTTGGAGTTCGATTCCCGGATAGCTCATTAGTATTAAACCGCGTGGACAGGACAAGCACTCCCATTTTTAAAGAACATAAGCGCCCCCATTTTTAAAAAAACATAAGAGATCCTAGTGGGTTTTCCATGAACTAAATTCCTAGGCCGAATCACGGTCTGTCGCAGTTCTAATATACATAGTACACGAGTTTATATTTCCACCTATTTAACTGACAAAATGATTTACCTACAAATAAAGATTAACGAACTATCAATGTAAAAATTATAATTGATAATTACTAAGTAGATGATCATCTCTGCAGCGTATAATTTATGATTAGCAAGGAATTGGGGGGAAGAGCCACCTACGACACCTACCGTGTGGTTGTCTTCGATGGCTGGAGATTCTACAGGAATGCACTAGAGGTGCCATCATTGTAGTGGAGACAACATTTTTGTTCATGCCAGAATGCCCAGCGTCAGCCGATTAACGTAATTATGGTAATTGTAGTTTATTCGCCTACCTCCAACCAAGCGCTAATATTTGCCAATTATGCTAATTATTGTGCGGTCGTAAGAGGACAGAAACGTGAAGGCGGTTGAAGTGGGCGGGTTGTTGCCGGATACATTTAACATGGCGACGTAGAAGGCGAAGGACAAATATTAAATTATTTAATTACTATTAAATTTAAAAAAACGTTTCATTTCATACTTTATTCTGAAATGTTTCGTAAACTCTAGAATTGCTGATATTTATATTCCAAGCTGTGAAGCAAAGGTTCTATCTATTAGGCACGCCGGATCGCAATCCATCCTAATTACTATGCACATAAATTGTTATTGCATTTAGCTGTCAGAATTGGAACATAATTTATCACAAACGCCAGACAAAACGCAAATGCTTTTTGTGGTTGTCGCTGCGTCGGAACGACAACTGTGGAATTTAGAAAATGAACGAAGAGAATTAAAAGATTTAATGTTGGATTCGGATGTCGGTAGCGAACGCTAAACGAATAGCAATTGCGAACGCAGCCCGCAGAAAAGCAACCCCCTGTGGCGCGCTTCCCGCACCACACCCGAGCTGCGCGTGTTTGCCTGCCAACACAGTTTCCCTGCTTAATTGTAGGCATGGAATTGGGGCGGAAAACAATGCACACTCTCACTTTCTTGTCTTTCCGGCAACAATTACAAAACGACTTGTAAGACGCTAACGATGGGGACCGGTAACGTACCGATGAATTGTCGTTTTGTTTAGGCTCCTGAAACCTCCAGCGTGCGCGCGTCCAACCCCCAAACAAAGTGACTATGAAGCAAAACGTGGAATGCTCTTATCGTATCTCTCATCTCAGGCTACGGCAAAGTTGACGTATATTTTTGGAGAAGTCAGTTGATAAGCCGTTCTACTGTATGAACAGTACATGCATAAACTCCCTGTAGATTTTACCAGTTTCGCACAAACCTGGCATTCTGCCAAATACATAAGAGGGTTTGCTAGGACATTCCCGTTATTCAAATTTGTTATTTATTATATGCAGAAAGCATAGTTCATAATATTTGCAATTCTTATGTATCCATCTCGCTTTAAAATATTCATATCCTGCATTATTTATTTAACCCCTCGCGAAACACTGCCAGCGTCGGCGTCTTAGATTTTTCGAGTCAATTTGTTGAGAATTTCTTAATTAACACCAGTGCGTGATATCAAATTGATTGTCGCCGCTCACAGATTGCTTGACATATGTCATAGATAGAAACATATTTACAGTGCGGCGTGAAAGGCTTTCTTTTCACCCTCGCTGTCTTCCATCTGATACAAGACGCTCGACGTTATTAAGAAGTGTTCTCAACCCCCCTTCCACCCACCACTTGAGCAGGTGTCAGTTGAGGTGACACCTTCTGGGGTGGCGTGAGGCGTTCCACCGCCCTTCTATGAATCGAAACAAAAGTCTGAAGGGGTTGAAAAGAAGGGGATGGGAGATTGAATTTGTGGCGACATATGCGAGGCGAACTCGGATGTGCGCTGTCTCGTCGTCGAGTACACTTTACAGCCGCCAGGTGTTGTTGTTAACGGAAGTGCTGTCGGCCTAGGAGGAAATGCAGCCTATAAATATTTTGAGGGCGCTGTCGTATAGCGACATTAAGTGAATAAATGTGAATTCAATATAGACTTACCGATTGCGGCGAAGACGATATTCCTCCATTTTTTTTTTAGATAGTTCAGCCTACCGGAGTTATTTTCAAAACTTGTCAACATGTCCATCTTTTCAAAATTTGAACTTGCCTAAAGGACCCGGTTTCGGTCAGGATCATAAAACAATAAAATAGTGATACCCAAAATTATTCGAATAATTTTAAAACATCGATAGTTCATCACTTCTGTCACTAGACGTCACACACCACGTGGTTTCATGTTTAAAAAAAAATCATGGAAGATATCGATAGTTTCTAATTGGGCTGAATTTTCAAACATCCCGCCTCTCATATTCATCCTTAAATGCCGGTAGATGGCAGCACTTGTCCGTGAACACCATCTCCCCAATTGCACCGATTGACCACCACCATGTGCTCGCAATCGTAACTCACCGACGAAGTGTGCCTTATTCTTAAATTATTAACAATATTTATTAAATTCATATCTCATAAACACAGCACCATGAAGACCTGGAATAAGCTGCACTGATTTAAGAATTTGTGGCAATTAGAATTTGCGTACAATTCAAATTTGATGGCGATGCGTTTCGCCATTTTTGAGCTAGCTATCGATCAGCAGAAAAATATACAGAAACTCCAACTGTGTTTGTTTTTGTATGTGATTTTTAAAACAGCTTCTCTCGCCTAGACGAGACCACTGAGAAGCTGACAACTGTTTAGATAACTTCTAGTCCACGCTAGTTAATTACAAGGTTGAGGTGTCGTCGGCGACAAAGAATCAAGAAAAAAGGGTTTCCTTGTTGGTGGGCGTGGAGGTGTGAGGTCAAGCGTCCAGATGTCAGTCCACCCTATCCGTCATCCTGTCACCACTCTCGGAGATAACTGCAATCTGCTACCGGGTTCCGTTACACGGCTGGTGATTCCCCCTCCTCCTCCTCCTCATTGACGTCATCCGGCGAATCGCCCCCTCCCCCTCCCCACTCATTCTCGTTAACTGACGCCGGTCCACCACACTTGACATTTTCTTTTGTCTTTGTCTCTCGTCCAGCCCAAGAAATGTTTCTCTCGCCTACTGTCCGCTACACTCCCTTATATAACTTTTTTCATAAGATAAATCACGCCTTAAAGAGATAAAGAGATTCCTCTTGCAATTTTTTATGATATTTGGTAGGCAGGTACGTTGCAAAATGAAATTGTACATTAGGATTAATGCATTATTGGAGAGCAGGTGGACCAGGTGAAATACTTGGGACTCGACATAACATCGATCCTATTCTGGAAACCATAGTCACTAGATGGCGCTCGAGCTGAAAAGATGAACGAAGTCCTCATAGAATGTTGGTAAATTTAGAACGAGAATTAATACGAATTGGCAATTGAAAAGAGAAAGAAGTTTGGCAACTGAATGGAGGGAATTCAGGTGATGAATAAAAACAATCCGTGTTAACCGTCGTGTTCAAGGATGGCATCACCATGACCTCGTTACGAGTCATTTGTCCGCTTCCAGTCGTTGAAGTTAATTAGTGTGTTTGCATTCGTCTAGTAGGGGAAATGTGGAATGATGCTCCTCCACATTGCCTATTAGCTCTCATCTCGGCTCCACACAAACCCAAACTGCTAAAACAATGAGATAAAGCTTTTCGTCTCTCCCTTTCTGTTTTAACGAGCGTTTGCGCCAGTTGCCAGACGAGACTTAATTTCGTCAACACTTTTTGACTATTGTCTTTTGTGGGGGTGCGTCGCGCTTCACTGCTTTGCCTACTACACACACACGTGCACATTTGGGTCGTCAAAACTAAGAACAAATAAACGGATCGTGTGTCTCTTTGCTTTGATACTGCTGCTGCTGCCAGAGTTCTCCTCGAGAAATAGCTTCCTTCATTCGTTCGGTTAGTTCCACACTAGATCGTCTTTTCGAGGCCACTTGGGTTATTAAATACAACAAGGGTGCCCGGTTTTGCCTGGGTTTATACAGTCACCACCAATAAAAGATACCGGCTAATTTACGTTTACTTATTTTATGTTTTTTAATATTGTCATTTTATTTTATTTTTATATTGAAAATATTATTTAAGTATGTGGTATGATGTGCTTGGTTGGAACTGTTATCTGGTTTACTTGGTTGGAATTGTTATCTGGTTTACTTGGTTGCAATTGTTATCTGGTTTACTTGGTTGGAACTGCTATCTGGTTTATTTGGTTGTCTCGTGAAATCGACCACATCATGCTTTTGATGTGGAGTCGCCATTTTTTAAGTTTGAAGCGAAAGGGAGATTATCCAAAATTTGGTAACGATTGTTTTATTATGTAATATTGAAAATTCAGATCTGAAATTCCGTCGCTAGCGAATTATGATGGTGTACTAAGGGTATGTTAATTTTTATGCAATTTCATTGAGCCTTTCGTAAGTTAGTCTCCGGACAAGAAAATCAATATCTCTGTTTTATAATATAGGATAACGCAAAATTTAGCTTCCCACTGAAACTGTGTGCAGGAACCGGATTGTTTGGTTCAAAATTATCTAATTGCTAGAACACAAAGGTTCTGGCTGTGATTATGATTCGAGAGCTCAGCAACGGCGCAACGCAGCGCCGTGAAATTTACTCTTCAGTCTGATTTTAGTTGCTAAAACTTTATGAAATCAACTGGTTGTCTCGTATAAGATGGCAGTGGTTTCTTAAGATGCACGAACGGACGCATCGACGTCGTCTTTTTTTATTATTTTCTTTTACCCCGGTTGAGCGCAAATATTATTTCTGTGTCGTGTCGTGCTTTTCTTTTACAGCGTTCTTGCAAGAAGTACGGGAAGCTATAAAATGTTTGTAGTTTCTGCATCCAAACTCAATAACGTCCTATTTTTTTCTTCAAAAAAGTGCGTCCTCTCGCTCCAGGAACAAGAACACACAATACGCGTAAGCATTTTCCGTGCTTTATAGTTGTTGTTATTTTTTATGTCTGCATAATCAAATGAACCTTTTCCTTCTTACATGAAGGAAGATGATGTCTGAGAGCTCAGAGTTTTAGGCTTTTTCTAGTCACTCCTTCTAAAGTGATGGACTATATCGAGAAGATTGGTAGCATAGACTACTGTCTCGTTTTATTGATGGCCTGAACACTACTACATCCTGGGATCTACTTGATGGCGTTTATTATATTAGATTTCATTTTTTATAAATACGTTTTGGTGATTGACTAGTCGATAGCAAAAACTGAAAGATGGTATAAATTTTGTATCACTTCCAAATCACTTCCGGTTCACTTTTATCTATAGAGATGTCCGGTGATTATGGGGTTCCAACAACTCTTAAAATTCGTTAGGTTTACCCGCAACTCCATCAGAACGTACAAATACATTGTATCCGAAACTTCCTGTTGAAGGTAGCGACCTCTGGTGTGTTCTGGCGGCATGACGTTGTCTAAATCGTGACTAAACGTGACTAAGTCAAGTGATCACATTTCTTATGTCCATCAGGCACAATAAATTCCTATTTAATATCAGAGCGCATGTTTCTGAATGGTCGTGGGTTCAAACTCTGGAAGGGCAAATTATTTATTAGGAAACTTAACGATAGTTTTTATACTTCGCAATCAACTGGACAAAACACATTTGCCGATCCAAATATTTGATAAAAATATGAAACATTATTTTCATTAATAAATGTTAAAATATTTCACTGGATTTTCTAATTTATTACGAATGTTTTTGAGAGAAACGATTTTATTTCTGCAGCAAGATATTTCCGAGAATGCCCCAACTTGGTGCCATTGTCATTGACGCTTTGAAATTCGGTCACACTGGAAATTTGAGCGCCATCTAGTTGGTGACGGTGCAATAAACTTTGTGTTCGAGTTTCAAGATGGCGGTGCCGATGGTGGCCGCCATCTTGAAAACACTAGCGCCACTAGCGATTTCGCGCAACATCCACCATAGAAGTGAGCGAACTTGATATCTCGGCTTTGGGTTTCCCCACTGGACCAAAAAAGGATAGAACTTATCTAGTTCAACGTTCCACACGCAGTTTATTGGTCACTAGAGGCGCCGCCGTCTTTGGCGGTTCACGACCGCAAGTCTGGCATAATGGGCATCGGATTGTCAAAGTCAACACGAGAAACCGAAGAGCGAACTCAACGGTTTACTCTCTGTCAACTCAACCAAGTTCACCCCAAATAACAAATTGATTTTTTTTGCGCTCATCACAATGTTTGACGAAAAAGAAGAGAACAAAAAATGCCGCAAAGCGACGAGAGAGGACAAAAAAAACCACCCACTCCTCCAGCACACGAACTCCTGATTTTCGTACAACCAAGCTCCGTCAGACCTTGTAACCGGTTTGTAAAAGAAATCGGTGACGCAAAAGTAATGGTCTTTGTCGACTGGATCAATGGAGAAGGTAATAGGTTTTTTATATGCAGTCGAACATCGTTTTTTTTTTTGGGGCACGTCGGAATATTTTGCGCGCTCAGATGAGCATTATGAAGAACACGGAAATCTAACCGGTCGTGAAAATCCATCAGATATGGACGGTTCGGGGGAAAAAACATTGGTAAAAAAATAAGAACTACCTACGAGGAATTCTTAAGAATTATCAGTAATTGGAGCAACATAGGAGTGTTTGTTATTTATTTATTGAAAGGTTACATCGCTTAAATCAAATGAGATTCAATTTGTGTAAGAGTGACGTCAGTCCGACTGGTGTATTGACGAGAATCGTACCCCCGAGTTTGTCTCATCCCATTCAGACACTGATCCGTCTATTATATTATTTGAAAGGCTTTTATATGGAATATTTTAGAAGGAGGCATTAAAACTATCTTGAGATCCAAAGAAAGTAGAGAGGAGCCAATGGTAGTATTCACTAAGATCGTGAAATTGCAGGACTGCAATTTGAAACTCGGCAACGAAGGTAGTTTAAAAGTAAAATTTAACATATCTTCTCGAAGATAAATTAAGAAAATGAAAATTTGCGAAAGACAAACTTGGATGAGTTCTTACTCGATTTCAAGATCTTTGTGTTTCGCAAATTTTCCTTTTCTTAATTTATCTTCGAGAAGATATGTTAAATTTTACGTTTAAACTATCTTCGTTGCCGAGTTTCAAATTGTAGTCCTGCAATTCCACCGTCCTAATGTATCTTAAGATCATCTCCTTTAATTTTTATTCTCAGTCAACATTTATTTCTAGCGATAAAGATGTTCCACTGTCAATCCCAAGATCGAGCGTTGCCTTAATTTTGTCAAACTTTCCCTTCAAGCATTTTCTTAGGTAAACATTGACAAACTTGTGTTAGGAATGTGACACATGGGGAGCTCCGTTTTCCTACGAAGAAGTAAATTTACCGCGCATAATTAATTAGCTCGCAGGTGTACAGAATTGCTCCTTCATTCATTAATCATCTACTCGAACGCTTCCTTTAGGTAATCAAGGATAATGCCTTCATTCGCCGGTCTGGTTTCCTCAGGACGTTCAACTTGCGACAAAAACTTCACTACAGTTTTTAAAAAATTCTAAGATAACAAGTTTATCGAAAATGACGTCATCGAGACCTTCTGAACGAACTCTAAGATGTCGTCTTTTGCAGTGTTTATCACCCTTTGCGATGTCAAGTGCATTTAATGGCTGAATAATGGGCTCTTTCAATTAGTACAGGGTTACTATCTTCCCAGAATGAACTACCCTTAGGCTAGTGTGTGCATAGTGAAAATTGTTTGCTACGAAATTTAGTATAGGCATCGTCATAAGAGCATCGATGTGAAAGTTCACCTCCACCACCCCCTAACACCCGCAGAATTGCAATAAAGTGCTTGTATCACAAATTGTTTTCTAGTTAATCTCCAGCAAGCTCTGCGTCGGTTTTGGCAGCTTCGTTGCCAGGCGTGAATTCGGGGGAGGACTGAACAATTAACCATAAGTGCCTCAATATATATTCTCCGAAATCGTGTTATTCCTCCAAGGCGTACTTCAACTATTTCACGACAAAGTCTTATTACATCTCATAGAGTTACACTGGCCAAGGCATACTTAATTCAAGCATGCTCGAGCAGGGCGCGTTTGACATTGGAACAAAATCGACGAGTCAGTCCTTGGTCGTTCATCTCAAATGCGCACATGAGATTGAAACACGTGCGTGAGAGGGGCGCGTTTGAAATTGAAACACGTGCGTGAGAGGGGGGCGTTTGAGATTGAAACAAGAGAGACGAGAACGTGTTTGGACAAGAAAGTACAGCTCGTTCTCGAACGACAATTTGCCCATCTCAAATGTGCTCGTGAATTTCAAACACGTTGCTTGGGATGGGCGCGTTCAACTTTCAAACGATACACCAATAAGACAGTAGTGAGTCACTTATGTTTGTTTTTGGGCTTGAAGTTGACAATTTCTCAAGTTGAATTTGTAATTGGTGATATCTTCTTCAACGATTGAATCCATCTTAGATCTTTATCCATGGACTTGACTTGCACAAAGTTGTCTATTTTCTGTCCTCTCTTTTTTGTTCTGTCTTCTCTTTTTCATCTGCTTCTTAGACGAGTGTGGTCGCAGTGTTCTATTTCCTGTATAGCGTGTGCCTTCGAATGGATCGAAATAAATTTTCATTTCCTTTGCCATCTGTCCTTTGTCTAACGAAAATACATTATATCTCTTTTTATCAACTGGTTCGTTATAATTGGTTCCACTGTGGCTGCTTGGAGGAGTCTCGCTTCGTTCTACCACAATCATCATCATTCAATCTAGTTTAGCGACATAGATGGCGCTGCCTCTACTTAGATGAGACAAAAGAAACAGAAGAAAAATGAAGATGTTCTCCGTTTGCACTTTTTTCTTACGTTTTGGGACGAGCCACATTTTGATCGAGAGAAATCTCGTTTCTACTTAATAAATTGGATTGAAGACGTGAATCTCGGCAAGATGTCCAAAATGTAATTCTCATGGAGCCCCATTTCTGGGAGAAATATTTGGATTAGTTGGAATTGACAACTGATAAAATTGATTGGACATTGACGTCCCGATTGACTCAATTGACGTAATTGAAGCCACAATTGAGTCCCAATTGGGTATTCCAATTATTAAATAGAAATTCATCGCTTTTTTGTTTAGAGATCGTTGGATCGTAACTCCACCTGTCGTCCGATTGACGTCACACGTGAGCCACCGTAAGTTGAAAACGAAATATGTTTTTTGTTGATATTTGTTCTGAGCATCTCAAGATATCTTGTCGTGGATTATTTTGGGGGTGGTGAGATGATATGAAGGCGGTTTTTAGGAGATGTCAGCAAGCGCGGCTTTTGTGTCTTTCTACCAACGTCCCGCCAAAGTTGAAGGGGACCGGAAAAGTGGATGAGAAAGCCAATGGTGGGTTGGGGTCGGCGATGAAAGGAGGAGGATCCTGGAGGAGGAGGAGATGGCAGAGAAAGGTCTCTCCAGCAGTGCGTGTCTTCTGCGCCAGCGCTGGAGTTCAACAGTAGTCCACATTCACATTGGTGGAGAGGTGCTTTCATGGATCCAGTTGCGCTTGTATTGTAATCCAGCCTCCTCCTTCATGTGTCACACATATCGGTCTGTATTGTCAACGGCTCCCTTTTGGGCGAGGTTGCCACAGCTTCGTCTTTCTCTCGCACTCGCTCTGACGGCCAATTGTTAAAGTGCCTCATCAAGGGTGGCGCCCGAAAATATTTAGTTCACGCGTTGTTAAAACAAACTTGTCCAACAAACACTCCTTCAAAATTCGCTGGCTAAATTCAGCCGTACAAAGCGAACACGGTTTGGTTCATTCATGAAAATGTCACTTTGTTTGATTTTTCTGTCCGGAGACTAACTCTCGAACGGCTCAATGAAATCGCATCAAATTTTACATACCCTTAGTAGACCACCACAATTCGCTAGCGACGGAATTTCAGATCTCAATTTTCAATATTACATAAT
>JAQGBY010004147.1:0-17338 GCA_034698785.1 Mycogona germanica | reverse complement strand
GTCTTTTTTTCGTCCGGTGCTGTCCCGGAGACAACCCCTATTTCATTATGAATTTATTATGAATATTTTATTATATTATAATGATTATTGATTAAGAAGGTGTTCTCGACATCTGCCCTACCTTATTCAAGGATTGCGATTGATTTTAATAAATAAGTTACGTGGCGCTCGCATGACACCAGGAGGACCTTAGGAGTACGCATGCGAGTGTGTTTGCTACAGCTGGAAACAGCCCCAGTAGGTATTTGCGCAACCGGCATCTCTCTCTCCAATCCAGAAAGTGCTGTCAGATGACATTGACATTTTCTCCCTTTAATTACTTGTCGGGCGCGAAGGCCTCCGTTACGGATGGAGAAGAGTGTTCCACCGTGTGTGTACCTAGTTGGAAAAGAGAGAGTGAGATGGAACGAAACCATCGCAGTTCATTGTTTTCCATCGATGCATAAAGGAGGAGGAGGGGAGCTTGTTGCCCAGTTTGGTAAAGTTATACGCCTCAACTTAGTACTATCACGGCTGGTAAGTACAATGAAAAGGGGGAACAGCTGCGCCTAATCGTGGACTGATGACGTCATCAGTGTCTCATACGTCTGGATTGATTAGTGTTACGGCGGGTGGTGGCGCGCGGGGAAGGGGGGCGTGGCGACGGAAACTGAGCATTGATTTTTATAAGCGCATTCGATAAAGTGGTATTCAATTTTATCTGAAACTGCTTGTGATTTACCGGAGCTCTCTCTCTCTCTGTTAACGCATTCTAGTCCGATTCAACTCGAAAGGTTAGCATTCGCTATAGGTGAAACGCTTAGTCGTTAGGTGCCGCACATTGTCGCTAGGTGTAGCTCATAGTGGTTGTAGGAAGGAGTCGTGGTGCGACGGTCTCAGGTGTGATTCTTGGGGCGGGCTCTCGTTTATTATATCCTGAGGTATTGGCGATGATATTTTCCACCCACGTAGCGAAGAAGAACATCTAAGAAATAAAATATAAATTGGCTCCACAGGTGGAGTTTAGTACGCCAATTCCGACCAGGAGCACTCAAGCGCTAAATTGAATAGTGGCCGAGCTGCTGTTACTGCAACATACCAAGTGATTCATCGGAGCACCACCCGAGGGCACCAATAGCTGTCACGCCCAGAGAGGATTCTATCCCACGAGATTACAGCTGAGCGAATGTGTCTTAACTATTTCTTCGGGTCCACAAAGATGAGTGCTTCTATCGACTCTCTTCACTTGTATATCATGTTCTACATGATTGAGTCAGTCCAATCGTGGATTTAGAAGTGTCGGAAGGTAAACTAATTTACCTAAACGTCAATTTAAAAAAAAATAATGTAAAACAATATCTGATACTTCATTTTGGAGCTCAACGAAGACAGTCAAGATGTCAAGAAGTTGGTCACTCAGTAGTTTGAATCTCAGTGTTGGTGGTGCTCTTAATTTTTTTCTTGTTTCACCTGTATTGTTCTCATAAAACTGATGTGACGATGTTTTATTTTAATAGCTAGGGTACGGTTCAGTCGCAGTTAAGTTGGCCAGGCTGGTGAACTTGTGGTGCGACGGTCCTGGGTTCGATTCCAGGTGCGGGGCTCTAGTGTATTCGATCCCGGAATTCTTGTTGAAAATTGTGTGGTAGGAGAATAATAGATTGTAATTCTTCAGTTGAAAGAAAGAAAAATATAATGGGTCATGTCCCCCCCCCAACCCCGGCCACTTCTGAATGGGGTTAACATCGTCTGACAGATCATCATTCATTAGCGCAACCGGTTGCGAGTCGAAGCTGTTTCCAGATAGATATGCGGATTAGCGCTGGAGCTAAGGACATTAACAACGGGGCTTCTAATGTGGCGTGGGGGGGGCCTGCCTTTTTTATCTTCGACAAACATATTAAAAGAGAGGTGCTCGCGCGCGATCCATACATAAGGACCAGCTCTGGAGCGACTGGTTAGGGTTGAGCCAACGACTGGGAAACATTGACACGGACGTGTTGAACTTGAGCTCCACCTTAAAGGAATCTCGTCTCCGGATAGGTCTTGGCGCTTCTGATGGGTCCACTGGAGACGGTTCCGTCTATAAAATTAGAATGTCGTGGCTTATTTTCGGCATGACTGCCACATCTTGTAGTCGTTTTCATGACGACAGCTCTCTGGAAAATTAAAAGGTTGCGCGTCCGTGAGTGATGTGCATAGCGCGATTAAAATAGATACAAGTATCTAAATTCTCGCAAATATAATTTTTTTTCTAAATTGTGCTTAAAGCTGATTGGATTTTAATTCCAGGACAGCACTTCGATAAAAGTCGTTGGAATGACGATCTCAAGCGAAACGATATTTTCATAAATTACGAACTGTTTTGGAGTTTGTCATTTGGTAATCTTTTGTCCAACGCTGTCTGTATAAGATATTCTTAGAAAGTCGATCATGTGCATAACTGTTCATTCATTGTTCCAATTTTTGTTGTTATTCCATTTTAATTAATCTCCATTCTTCAACTAATCGAATAACAATACCAATTAAATACTGCTTCATCGACAAACTATATTCGTACAACCTTGTATCGAAACTGACGCTTGATTTTTGCCGATTGTTTCCTCCAATATAAATTGATGCCGGATACGGGGTGAGTCCGCCATACTGTTTAGACAGGCTTATCCTATTGGCTGTTTTTTCTTAGCTAAAGACGACCAAGACATTTGTAAGATTTGCAAGAGCTCTGTAGAAGCGAGACGCTTGATTTTTGCCCCTGCTTTTTCTGCATGCTAGCAATCACTGCGTACACGATTGCTTTACAGGTTTGCTTCCTGAAGCAACCAATTTCGGCATAAATCCCGAAGTTCATGTTTCTCGATTAAAAATCACAAAGACATTCTAAAATCAAAAATCTTCCTCAGAAAGACTCTGCATTACAATTTTGTTCCACAGGGTTCAACTCAATCAAATAAAATATAAACCCGAATACTTCCTCTAGAGTATTATGTCAAAGTCTAGCTTTTAACTGAAGGTCTTTGACCTAGTTTTGCTTGCATAATAATTTGTGAGTGGTCGGATGGAAACCATTAGCAGTTGCAAATTAGACCCTGTCACTTTTTTCACTATTCGCCAAGACAATTTATAGCTCCCTCCTATCCTACCATTAGCTATAAAACAATTTGTTTCTGTCCAATTTAATGCTCTGCGCATGTTTTTGACGATTTTTTCATATTCTCCGAAGACACTACAGTCGGTCTGTTTTTTTTTCTGCCTTCAAGTTGCTCGCAAAATTAATGCACACCTAGAAATACAGGCACACTCTGGGAGTCACGAATCTCGCGTACACAAGAAGAAAAAAATACACGTAGATGGAGTAATCAATTTCAAGAACAAGTCTAGAGAGAGAGGTAAACTCAACTTTGATGTTAAAAAAATTTATTATCAGTTCATTTTTATTAAACAAAAGCGACGAACAACTCGTAAATAATTTACTCCTTGATTAAACACAATAACGCTCGTCTATTTATATATCGAAGATCTAGCTGGCAATAACAAGACACAAAGCATATTATAGTTTGAGGTGAGGGGGTACAAATAGTAGGAATGGGGAGGGGCAACGTGGCCGCTGACAGAACACCACACGGCTTTGCAGATTCAGATCTAGAAACGTTCACTCGGCATGAAAGCCTATGTACCATGAAACAATCCGTGACTCTAGAAAAAATCGTGTCAGTTGAACTGAAGATTTGTATCGTCGTAGTGAAACCCGCTTTGAAGGTGAAAACTCACACTAGTATATAGCAGTAAAGTAAAGAAAAACATTTCTGATCGAATCAGTGAATTCACATTCTTCTGAGTTACAAATTGATTGTTACTCTAAACAGGCTGAGGATTGAGAAAAATGTCACCAGTTCCCCATTTTGATTGGGATCGTCTGAGTGGGACTCGATCTCAAAGACTGACGAGCCTCAAGTTGGAAACGGAATCGGGCGAACAGGTGAGAAAAATAACAATTTAAATTGTTCACCAGAAATAACACAAGGTGGCATTTACCAAGCAC
Source organism: Mycogona germanica (assembly GCA_034698785.1). Lineage (NCBI taxonomy): Eukaryota > Metazoa > Arthropoda > Diplopoda > Chordeumatida > Chordeumatidae > Mycogona > Mycogona germanica. Next base: position 13,317 of record JAQGBY010004147.1, on the reverse strand, counting down.
ATATAATAGTTGGTGGGAACAATAACAACATGCCGCAGTCAACACTGATCAGGGATCGATAAAATTGAATTGCGGTTGTCGATTGTCGACCTAAATTCACGTCGCGATCGCCCGTTGCGTCACCGACTCTCTCGTGCACTCAAATCCAGTGCATCCAGAGATGCCAACGAGATCTCGATCGAATCTCAATCGATTTTCGACAATCGACACCCCAATTAATCATCGTCCATTTGTATGTATCGTGTGCAACGCGGTTAAATATAATCTTTAAGCTCTTTCGACACTCAAGTGTGTACAATTTCCTATTCCCCTATTGCACATGCACTGTAGTTTCAACACTGAATCAGTTTCTGTAGTCATCCAGCACATTGAATTTTTCTCCTGAAATCGTGTCAGAACTGGGTTAAGATTTTAAACAAAATTATCTATTCGATCGCATATAGCGTCTCTCTCGTGTCAAATTTTATGACAAATTGGAACACTTCCATGTAGTCAAAAATTGATTTACACAATTAATCAGAAGTCAGGGCCAGACTCTGTTTTGACCAGATTCAAAATACGCTCGTACAATGCATATACAGGGTGGTCACTGAGGCGGTGGCCACGGAAGGAGAATGGGGCTAAATGAGTTGATCTCTTCTTTTGTGTTGATGCTTTTCTAAGAGCAACAGCAACAACGAACTTCAATTATTAAAACTGCTAAAATGAAGGGGGAGAACATCGATACACTTAACAGGGTTTTGTGGATTGTAGGGGGGTTGTGGGTTTTCTGGTCCCAATGGCAAAAACGAGCGCTTTTATGTATACACACTATAAAACAACCTAGAATGCCGCCATCACAAATCTTTTACCGTAACACATATTCTGTTCTTAATTTTTTTTAAAAATGAAGCAAAGATTATACTGTACTGCATTTCATTTTGAAAGGTGTGGGATACATTCGATACACATTTTTGACGGATTTTCTTTTAAAATTTCAGGTGTCAATTTGTAGATGGAAATTACCCGTATTTGACTTTCGCAATTACAATGTTTTGTTCTACTTAATGATGAGTGTGGTATAAGACAAATTCCACAGGTGATCGAGTCATAAACGCTAAACGTCATCTGACCAAAATGACAAACTTGTATAATTAGGTTGTGACCCTGTGAGGTTATATTCCAGTTTAAAATCAATTTCATTCACTTAATTAATTAACGGAATCCTATTTCAAATAGACCTGACCTGACCTAACTCACTTAGAAATGCGTAGTAGGTTGTAATTTTGATCAGATGACGACCCATTACCACATTCACCCTAAGAGGACAAAATGAGAGATTAGAAATTGCATTAATAATGATTCCACAAACTGAGGATCGTGACGAGGACCAAACATTGCAGCGTGTGTCGGAGCAAGATCAGGATTTTGTATAGGATCAACTAGTCCCGTTTGGCTGGTGGGGGGGGGGCGTTGGACAAATTTGTAATTTAATTTGGGTTTCTCTAAGAGACACATATACCGACCATGTACTGATTTTGACACGCGCCACATAAATATATTCAAAGCAGTCAAGTAATTAAGGCACCTACTTCGGAAACGACGTGAAACGTGATAGGCGTATATATATAGCACAGCTTAGAGCATATATACCACAGAAACTAGTGACCACTGCCTTTGACCCGATATACTGTATATATATTTTTTTCTTGCTTGCTATATATATATATATATTTATGGATTTAGACAAGGTTTCGGTGTTGACAAATATATTTTCGTTCTCACACACCAACCACACCCCACATGCACACACAGAAAGGCTTGACGGTTTTCTGTGTCTTGTAACAGCGATAGACAAAGACGCTCAGATTATTTGTGTTCGAACTTGAATATATATATATTACTGGTGTCATTTTTCATGCTACAAATCGGTCCGGAGTTACAATTTGGAATAAAACCAGTTTTAAAAGCTATCTATGCCAAATAGTTCAGACATAGAAAAAAATTGTGCTGTTTAAGAAAGTTGCTCAAGTCGTTCGCGCTGCGATCCTGATCGAGAGGGTGATTCGAATGAAACTTGAATGAGAATCTGTAAATCAAACTGTAGCGTGGATTTAAAAGTTTGAAAGGTATGCGTTCACATCATTCGTACAGTTTTTCATCAATTTTAAAATACGGATCTTCAAATAAGCAACCAAATTTCAAATTTCTCAATCATATTTTTTGTGCTTTTATTATTTTTTTATTATGAATTTAATTTTTTTTACATATACCCTGTTGTGGGTTAACATATACATGTATATAGAGTGTGTGTATGGTTAATATCTGCATGCCTTTTTCGCGAAACCCAGGCCACGCCACTGACTTAATTTACATTTTGGCTAACTTGCTCGCCGGTTGAGTCTTGTAACACCCAGATTGTAATAGGCTAGCGTCACTATTGATGTCCACATATTTGATATACTATACAGTAGTACACTATATTCACAGCACAACAACTCAATTGTACGTTGTATGGTACATGTACCATGGGCAAGCAATAAATACCTATGTATTTACAGGTAAACACCCAAACACGCACATCAAAACGGGTATCATGTCCATTTACACCTAGGCTATATAATATGCGAGATATAATATCCTATAGTTTCAAGTAAATGGTAAAATTTAGTGGCTTAAAAATATTAGCGACACTATAGTTTAGGCATTTGAGTTTGGTAACGCTGCTCACGAAGCATTATGGAAGACGCTCTGACTAAATAGATATTTGTGACGTGTGTTTTTTTTTTTCTTCTTTTCTTCTTCCTCTCCTCCACCTCCTTCTTCTTCTCCTCGAAACACGGTGATAACGCGCTGTGGTCCAACCAGAGGGCGACTCTGTCGACAGTCCACTTTGCATTTTACTTGATTAGGTGGAATCGAACGACTGTCACCTCGACAGTAATATTTCCGAATGACTTCCGGTTGACCAATGGCATCCGACAGAGAGAAAAATAAAACGTCGTCCGATTTTCGCTCGAGATTCTATCTAGTGGGTTTATTGAGTGTCACTGTATACCACCACGTTGAGACCTATCTATCTCTAAAACATTAATTTTCCACGACGACACGAAATTTCGATGATCCGGATAGAGTTGTACGATATGACTATACAGTACATATATTGACAGAATAGTGAACAATTACTGTAATTTGGTCGCCTATTCGAGATTGGAACTGCTTATTTCGTCTGAACTCGCGAATGCGTTGTCATCGCATATTTTTATCAGAAACACCCTGAACAGTTCCAGATAAAACAAAACCCGCCGCATTTAGAAAATAGATTTGAAAAGATATGCAAACTTCAGTGTACCTGAATCGTGATATTGCGTTATTTAAGTTCGCCCGTCGGATATGTTGAATTATTTCATGGATATACATTGTGTGGGTCGATTAAAGAATAAATCTAAATTCAAATATGTAAAATATTAATTTTGCTGAATTACCGCTTTGCGTCCAACGGATCCTGCATTTATTTTTTCCTTCCAATCTTTTCGAACTACGTCACTTGTGCCAACAATCCTGGTTGTTATCTGTCTGTGTGTGCCATCTCCCTCACCCCTTTTCACCCCCACCCCTCCATTATTTACCACCCAAATTCCCCTCTGGAATTATACAACATGTACACCTAGGTGTATATCGGTCTGCTGCTGTGGGCACAGCTAGAGTTGCATGTGAGCTACTAGCGGATTGCAATTTTAGACATTTCATTAATTTTACATTAACTTTCTAGATATTTTTATTTTATTTTCCAAATTACGACATTTGTTTCAATTCGATATCTATTGAGATTGTCTAACTCTAACCACTGAAAAAGTACTCGTATATAAAAACTTTTTTCAGTTGTTCGATTCCGAAATTGAAATTATTTTTTATTTTGTTTCTCTTTCGGAATTCCTTTGAATGGGAGCTTGTTGGTGGGACAGTTGGCGGGACAGAAACTTCTGTATGTTTGGAAATTGTAAATATGTGGTTAATCGGGCCATTGGATATGTCGTATCTTTTTGAATATAGATTATAGGTTGTAGTCGCGAGTTAATCGATGCAAAGAATAGCGGACCCAGCTGCTGTCCTGTTGTTGCGGAGCGGGCAATGAATTATTGAACGTGTCTCAGTTCCGTTGTCACGACAATTCGGATCACGCTCGCGTGCCTGGTGGCCTATTTTCGCTTCTCACAATATGCCCCGGCCCGGTCCACCGATATGAATGCGGCGTTTCGTGTCAGGGTCACTCGGAAACAACCGATGCTCGACATGAGCACGGCTGACAGTGGAACCCAAAAACGATGGGTGGCTTGAAAGACTAATACCCCCAAAACAAAAACAATCCCGCTCAAAAGTAAGAAAAGGACCAATTACCAGTTACATCGTTGACCGTTGACCATTGGCCGATTTGGGCCACGTGGCGGTAACGTGATCCAAATTAGCCAATCACACAGCTTGAGGAAGATAAACTCCACTGAGGAAGATTGAGTCCAAAATGAGCCCCATGATCGCATCTCGATCACTTTGAAATAATCTAGTTCTACTCTGTATTCCGAGCAAAATTGATGATGACCATTAAGTGATTGCGAAAGGAATCCCAGAATCATGTCAAAAATACAACTTTGGGCATCTCTTGTTAAGAATTAGTTTATGTGCCCACCATTTGGAACAGTTTGGAGTGAGGTAACCGATTTTGAATCCATAATCTCAATGTTACGAGATAGTCTTTCACTATTGTTGATTTACATTGTAAGTACTCGTATATTTATTGACTAACTGTATGTTTCATAATGCGAATGGAAAAATGTTTCATTATTCTCTTTGTTTATTTAAACATTTCTTTACGCTGTCCAAAGCAACTGAAACTGTCTTTGCGAGCGACCCTCCAGTTGTAACGAATGCTTGACACAAACGCTCGTTATTTGGCATCGGAATAAAAGTATCTAGATAAAGAAGGAGAAAGAGATTAGGGGGTCGACGGAGAAAGGAGAGCGTGGGAGGAAGGCTCATTTACGAAACTGACAGAACACTGGCAGAGCTCATCTCGCAGTCCGAGGATCATCTTCGGGACAGGAACTTGTCAGTTTCCATCAAAGTGTGCCCAGAATATCGGCAGGTCCGCAACGTTGCTGATCAGATGGCGCCACCAATGAATTTGCATTGGTATAAATACTCGAGTATATTTCTAGACCTGTACACCACGAATGCGATTGCAGATGAATCTTAGTGGTTAAGAAATTAATCCTCAGCCCGACTTTATTTATTCGATTAGCCTCGACACTGACATTTTATGAAGTTTATCTGACATTACTACTTGACGTCCTGTGTGACTGATATTTAAAATAAAATTTTCTGGCATCGAAGCTGTATATAGATAATTAATGTTGAGTGGCTTTCTATCTTAGAAAAGTGATCCAAAGTATTATCGAAAATGAAGGCGTTATTTTTTAGAAGTGCAATGTTTCACTCGCTGTTTCACATGCATAGCTGTGTCTTGATTAAATCTTTGATTGATTAACATTAGTGAAGCTGTTAACAATGCTAACCGTACAGTAGCTATTTCAAAATAGATATCTTAAAATACGCATGCCATATCTCTCTCGCTCTCTCTCTCACACACAATGTCTCGAATCAAAAACTCAGTCGCATAGAGTTCGAACCCCCCTCAAAATTGCCTGAAACACCACCACCATCCGGTCACCTACACCTACATCACGAATGTCCAGAAGAGTTTATTAAGAAGCGTATATGTATTTCCCCTTCATCGAAGTTTGTCGTTGAAGGTTGTCCACGCAAACTTGTTCTGGTTTTGTGCACATCAAAGAGCAGTTGTCGCGCACGCAAATGACAAAATCACGCACGCGAGCATCTACAAAAAAGAAAAAGGAAAAACAAAAAAACTTGAAGCGACTGGCAAAAATGTCTAAAAGAGTACGACTGCTTATCTCAACGTAGAAATGCAATGACCAATTCTGCACTATACAGTGACGTCCGTACACCCTCACTCTCTTCTTATCCGCTCATCGTAAATGATGTTGATGCACCGCTCCAACATCGCCTAGCATTGTCACAACAAGAATGAATAAAAAAATACGACAATTCAAAAATGTTGTTGTGTCGAGACTTGGTCCAAGGATGCGTGCAAAGTTGTACAGACACGAAAACAATTCGGTGCTACATGAGTATTATGACAAACATGTGTTGTTGCAGGCGTTCGTGTTCATAGCAACAGAGGGTGTATGTTTAGGGGTTGGTGGAGGGGGGATGGAGGAGAAAGGGGGGGGGGTTGGTATTGGGCGAGTAATAGGATATACATGTAACGTGGTCGATGGCGATCAAGTTTTTTAATTGGTTGCTCGCGTGATGACGCTATGTTCGGTGCAGATCCCCTTTGAGAATTCGGGTGAAAGTCTTTTTGAATTGTTGATTGGCCAGCGCGTAGCAGAACGGGTTCAGCGGGCTGTTGGCGTAGCAAAGGAAGTACGTGAAATAAAAGAGGTGATGGTTGACGCAGCCCTCGCCGGAGGTGCAGAAGCCCTGCACCAGCGCCAGGATGTGGTAGGGCGTCCAGCACACGAAGAAGGCGCCCAGAATGAAGGAAATAGTTCGCAGCGCCTTCCGCGCGCGGTTTTCGGATTTCGATTTTTGACGGTCGCGCTGCTGTTTCCTCTTGCCACGGAGCTTGAGCCGTTTTCCAATGGAGCTGACCAACTCCTTCTTGGAGGACTTGGTGGTGGTGGTGGTGGTCGGCGTGGCCGTCTCCTCCTTGGTCAGTCCGCTGTTGGCCAGACGGGTGGAGCCGGTACGCGAGCCGGCCGCCGAACTGATTGCCTCGTGGTTATTGTGCTCGACAGTGCAGGTACTGTCGGCCACTGCTGAGGATGGCGTCGGCGCCAGTGGCATGCTCTCAGCGGCCATGGCTGTCACCCGCGTCACGGTTTTGCTGTCGGTCACGCTGTCCACCTGGGTGTTGACCATGACTGAGCACTGACTGGTCGGAGTGCCATGTGCAGTAAGCGCAGCCGGTGTCGATGCAGGCGTAAGTGCCATTGGTGTGGGTGTGGGTGTTGGTGTCACGGCAACAGGAGTTGGTGTGGATGGCACAGTGACTGTCGCCTCCTCTTTCCTACCATTTGACACAATAGGCGAATGATGACCGCCACCTCCACCAGAGGGGGACATCACTGCAGTTTGGTCCCCTCGTGTGGCGATCGCCGCCGAAGCCGCTACGTCAGGTAGCGAATTTGTTCGCACTTCCTCACCTTCGGCTGCTGAATCCGGATGCAGGGTGGCATCAGACGGCGGCGTCTCGGTGGTGGGTGATGGAAGCACCACAGAGCTCTCATCCATGAAGCGCAAGTCCGCCGTATCCAGAATAATGAGAATGTCCTGGTTGTTCATGAATGCGCTCATGGGCTTGACGTTCAGACTCTTGGGTGGTTTCTTGCCCGCCCCACGTGGCATTGGTGTGATGCCGGCGCTTACTGAGGCCGAGTGATGACGTCGCTCTCCTTCCAGGGCGTTGGTCATGTTGCCCACAATGGCTGGTGCGCTGAGCCTACCGTGGTGACCGAGCGGCGAGGAGGTGAGAAAATCCGGTTCTGCCAACTTGTTGCCGGCAGCGGCTGCCACGATGGCAGCTGGCAATGCACTGGACCCATGGTGGCGACCCTTGGAGGTGGAGGAGTGGGGCGGCGGATCCAGCTTGGGGATGAGGCAGGTGATATCGGCAGTGGAGGTGGAGGACTTGACACATTCGGCTGTGCTGTGCTTGCCCTTACTCTTTTTGGCTGTCTTGGTGTGGTGACGACCGCCACCTTCTGACTGTTTCTTGGGCACCTTCTCAGGTGGCGCCGGACCATTGGCGGACTTCTTGGAGCTGCTGTCCTCGTCAGACTCGAATACCGGACTGCTGGATCGCTCGTTGTCAGCGTCCTTTGACTTGTTATCCGAGAAGCTGGTCGTGGTCTCGGCATTGGCTTTGGTTGCAGCGGCCGCCATCTTGTGCATGGCCACGGCCTCAGTGGCACCCAGATTAGCCGCGGCCGCCACCGCCGCTACAGCCATCATGGCGCCGCCCCCTGGTATAGGTCCACTTCCCGATGACTTGGGTTTGTCCTGACTGAGCAGTGTGCTCTGAGTGTTGCTCATGGCCAGGCCTCCAGCCCGCACCGGATTGGCTGCCTGACTCATGGCCACCATGGACTGCATCTTGCGCTGTTTTGCTTCCGACTTTTTCTGCATGTCGCTGGCCGTCTTATAGATGCCACCGTAGAGCACAAACAGGATGACAATGGTGGTCCAGTAGTAGCCGATCACCAGTGAGGTGTTGAAGACTGGGTTTTGCAAAAAGGGCACCTCGCAGGCCCCAGGCGCCATGTCGCGGTAGCCGATGAAATACTCCCAGCCCATAATGGACACGAAGAAGATGAGAGCTGGGATGATCCAGGTGACCACCACCATGATAATGACCTTGGCCCGTGTTCTCCAGTTGCGATACTTGGCCGCAATTTTGACGGAGCAGAAGCGGTCAATGGTGATGAGCAGCACCGTGTAGATAGATACCAGGCAAACGGTGTGGTCGGTGGCCAGCCACAAGTCGCACAGGATGTTACCCAGGTCCCACACACCCATCAGCACGTACACAGAGTAGAAGGGGATACTGATGAGTCCTATAAAGAGGTCGCTGGCCGCCAGTGAGGCGATAGGATAGTTGCTGGGGATGCGGATGGCGCGCTCCACAAAGAAGGCCAACAGCACCAAAATGTTGCCCAGCACGGTCAGCACTGAACATATAATGAGCGAGGTGGCAATGATGATGGTCAGCCACAATGGAAACGGAAGTCCTGCCACGTGCCCACTTCCGCTGACTCCCTCCATCGAAGTGGTGGTGTCGGTGGCGTTCATAAATTCACCGCCGCCGTCAAAGAGGGTGCTCGTCGTATTACCGAAAAGAAGGGTGGTGGTGGCGTTGCCCAGTTGCTGCACAATGGGATCAACCAGCCGACTCCGGTTGGTCTCCAAACACCACGAACTACTGTTCTTCTGACAGTCAAAATCGAATACGGTGGTGGTGGTGCTGGTCATGGCGGCAACACGATCGTCAGCTCTTGTCCACCAAGCAGACAGATCGGTACTGACTTCACCTCCGCCACCACGTGGTGGCCAGGGATCACGTTCGGGAGGTCGCCGGGGTTGACCTTCGCCCCACGGTAGCGGAGGCGATGGCGCCAGGCTGGTGAGGTTTTCTCCTCCATCACCGCCCCCGCCCCCGCCACCGCCACCGCCGAACAGGCCCTCATCCTCCTCCTCAGAGTCGAACAAGTCGATGCGCGGCGTGACGTCATTGGTCCTGTCCACGGGCCGTAAGACGTCGTTGTAGTCCTCGTCGTCCTCATCGGCGTAGTCGGCCAGGAACTGGGTGCTGGTTTCGTTGACGAGCGACGACATGGCTGCCGCCTGTCTGAATCCCTGCAGAGGGACGTTAGGGGTGCGTCGGTGGCGGCGCACTGTCGACGTTGTCACTGCCGCTACTGCTGCTGATAGCGTCGGTCGTCATGCGTGGTGCAGTCGCGCGTGGCTAATTGGTTTGGCGGCTCCCTCAAGCGCGAGACTCGGCGTTAGTCCTGCAACGAGACGAGAGAGCAAAAGGAGAGAAGCGTTAATGAAACGACTTGTTCATAGGCGTGCGTGTCACAAAAACATCCTATTTGTTTTTAAATGCGCTTGTTATGTCCCTCACTTTATAATTCTTCAAATCACACGATCACCTTGTTTTGTAACCACACAGAATCAATTTCGTCCAGAAATGAAGTTTGGCATACATTATTGCCAAATTTTCTTCCAATTTTCAGTCGCTTAGTTACTGTTAAAAAGTAGTTCATAATTCACTTACGTTGACGAGTTTTTTTTTTAAGGGGGGCAAACCCCGTCACTCCACCTCCTAATGAGGTGGAGGAACTCCGACCACCCCCAAGCCTGGACTAATCCAGCGGCTATAATATCCAGTTGCTTTATTTTTAGATTAGTAGTTATACATTTTGATAGCAAATACAGAAAACTATAAATGTAATGCATGGGTTTTGTCAAATATGGTTCATGAAAGACTATACATTATCTTCTCTAGAAACTAAAACATTAGTCATCGACTCCAAAGTAAACGTATAGCAGAAGACATTGTTGCAGTATTATGACAAAAATCATAAATTCAATTGAATTTTAAAAAATGGATTGCATCAAAAGTGCTGGTATCTGAAAAGCATTTAAAAAACAATTATTATTATTATGCAGAACAATTATATTATTACAATACATATTTGCTTCCTGGTTTGCAACTTTCAACTATGCAATAGTACAATGTTTTTGACATCTTAATTACATGATCATTCCATGTATAATGTTTAGAGTTACTTGACCCCAAGTTCTCTGAAGGTTTTAGTCACAAGTAACTTTCCTATTTGCCTCGCTCTTCCAATGTATTCAGACGACACCGAACCGATGGCACAACCGACACTAGAGGACGCTGCCATTGTCGTCATGTGTCTCTTAGCTAGAAGAGTTCGCATTATTCTTCATTGATCGTTGGCAATCGATAGTCGTGTATCCTAATCGCGTTTGTAGCAGGTATAACAGGTCGCCGGCTTTCATTGTGCGCTGCGCCATGGAATCGAAGCGATAAGGCACGGGGAGTGGTAGGAAGGACGCGAGAGGGAGGTGGTTGTGAAAAGAGAATGTCTTATAACTTCCGGTTTCTTTGAGCACGCTCTTCTGGCAACAATGGAGGACGACCGAAAGATGTTCACCTTTCGACTGCGTTCGAAACTATTGGAATCGATTCTTGAATCTCCAGCGAGATCTGTTGAGCTCTGCTTCCGATTATTGATATTATCAGGAGGAATCGAAATTTCGATATGACGTCCATCTTATTTTAGGGATCAGCATTACCCCCCCCCCCCCCATATTTATCTTTTAATGAGTTGCATTTATTTTCAGAGGAGGTGTTTGTCATTTATATTTGTCATGCCAGATAAGATGAGAGAATAGGACACTTTGCTCATGCGCACGTATCTGTCGATAAAAATCATTCTCAGAGCTTTATTGCTTCAGTGATTCAATAGTTAGAACGAATTCCTATTACCTTGTCTAATTTCCTCTTTTCTGTAATGATCACATTTTTTTTTTAATTCACTGAAGTGTATATCACAACATGAAGATTCTGTACCCCTCTCAGTGGTTAGGTGTTAGGTGCTTAGTGTGAGAGGCACATTTTCTCCAGTTCCCCGGAATCGAATAATCGAGAGCCCGCGCCGGGAATCGAACCCGGGACCGCCGAACCACAGTCCGTCGCTAAACCAACTGCGCTACAATATTCGCCACACAGCAAAACTGTGATGTCATGAATTTTAAAATAAAGACGCTTAACGTCTTCCTTTAATTGCAGCAGATTTAACCACGTTGTCTAACCGGTTGTCTGGGTTACGACTCGTCGTAGCCCAGTTGGTTTAGCGACTGACTGTGGTTTCGGCGTACCCGGGTTCGATTCCCGGCGCGGGCTCTCGAAAATTTTGATCCCGGGGTACTGGTCGTTCCCCCTCGCACAGTGCCTAAGCACCATGAGGGGGACGTAACACCTGTAGTGCAGCTGACTACAGTGATTTAAAAAAATATATTCACTGTAGTGTAATATTACTGGTATATCAGTCGAAATACCAACTGGGCTACGACGAGATCAGATGATTTCTACTGTGTCTACAACCAGGAGAACACAAAAGACGTAATTTTCAAATAATCTTACAAACATCGTGTGTAAATAATAAACAAGTACAATAAGTGATTCATCAGAAATCTGATGTCGCCGATCAATATTCATTTAAAATTTAAAATTGTTGTATTGAGTCAACTCCGACCACTTGTTATTTTTACCCACTGATGTATGTGAGTCAAAGATATGAATTTAATCTTTTTAATCATTATGATGAGCACCTGAAACGTTATAAATGCTCCTTAGCGTTTCCAAAAAGTAATCGTACGCTTATTCATAGGATAGGATATACTGTACGAGGTAGTCGCATTTTCTCTAGGCGAACATTGTCGGTGACGGAAATGCGAAAGACGCTTTAAACACGATTGTTTACTCGCGCGTCACTCTTCTACGCTCACGTAGGTCACAACGCTCTAACCGAATGCTGGCAAACATTTGCTTTTCTTTATGTTTCTTCTTAATTTGCACTTAGCTCCGTTGCGCGTGCTAGAAACAGCGTCATCGTTTCAAAATATCTTGTTCTTATTCTAAATGACAACGTTCTTGCAACATGACGGGAGGAGCGCGTTGGGATTACTCTTTGGTGGACCAACGAATGAATTGACCATTTAGAAATTGGGGTCTGGATAAGCGTCTCAATCCGTTAATCAGATAGGGCAGATGGTCTATAGTACTCGTCAAAATGTTTGCAACCTTGCTCGATCTTAAAACTCGGACCATTATTTCCTCCCAGAAGACTACGGATACCGGTTTCTATGTCTTTTAGATCGTTGACGCTAACCAATTGGCGAAGTCCAACAAGAGACGACGAGTCTAGTCAGACATAATTGTTTCATTCCATGAACTGAAACTCATTTCCTGCTCACGGCAAACTGCCGTTAGCATGCGTCAAACCTTGTTAGCCACATGAACGAATTAATGGACGATTTTCAAGGAGAACCACAAACTGGCGTTTTAACAACATTTGGGGCGCATAAAACTCGGGCGCAAAAATATGAGCGAGTTTCCTATAATCTGTACATCAAGAAAGGGTACCCATGTGTGCTGTTTCATTACGTCTTAGTAGATTAACGTCGCATTACGGTTTTATGATGGACTCCCACGGATGGGAATCGGATGAAACCAAAAATGCATTCATAAATGACAACATGGAAAAATTACAAAAACGGTTTATGGACACTGCCTCATTCACTTTCCAGGCCATGCATGGGGTGCGATATCAAATCTAAAATAAAATGCCCGAATATAAAATAAATCGTATTTTTTTTAAAAAATCAATCGTAACAAATTAACTATATCGTCGTCAGTACCGCCGGAATAGAATAAATTAATGAGAGATTTAGTTCGGACGTCTGGATGATATTAATAGGAAATGGTGAATTTGGGACAGACTGAATGAGGAAGACGAACCGCTTTTAATAATAATATTTTACTATTATTTTAATTAGAACTGGTAATTGCGAAAAGTATAGAGTTTCGTGCAGACCGGGAGTTGAACCACGGACCCCTGGATTTCCGGCCCAGTGCTCTTTTGAAAATCCAGGGGTCCGTGG
>JAQGBY010004146.1:0-17340 GCA_034698785.1 Mycogona germanica | reverse complement strand
AAGCATGACGTCGTCGATTTCACGAGACAACCAAGCAAACCAGATAGCAGTTCCAACCAAGCAAACCAGATAACAGTACCAACCAAGCACACCATACCACATACTATTACCGGAATAATATTTTCAATATTCAAATAAAATAAAATAACAATATTAAAAACCATAAAATAATCAAATAGATATTTTTAAAATGATTATTTTTCAATTTCACATGTCAATTATCAAACGATTGAAAAATCAAATTTTTAAATATAAAAAAACATGTTGACATCCCTGCATGACGTTATTATACGCACGTGAAAATTCGAATTTTTCAAAATGTCTAAAGTGTAAACGGCAATCGGAATATCGTGTGCGTTTATCGTGTGTTATCGCGTACACGAAAATTTAAAAATGTCAAAAATGCTCAATATATAATCGAAAATCGTAATATTGAATATATATATATAGAAAGCGGCAGAAGATAAGAAAAAATGTACAAGTATCGAGTGCTCGAGAGGATAGTTAAACTGTTTTTTACGTTTGCGTTTATCGCGTGTCATCGTGTAAACGTAAAATAGCCGGTACATTTAAATTAATTTTAATTGGTGGTTACTGTAAACCCAGGCAAAGCCGAGTAACATTCTTGTATTTTTTAAAAAAATGAGCCTTTAGGTGGCTAGTTGAGGGAACAGCTTTTTACACAGCAATTGGCCAATCTCTTATGACCAATTCGGTCGGAAACGCTGTTGGACTTCCTTAAGAAATATCTAAAAGAAAATGAGTGTGCGCTGATTTCTTCCGTTTCCGAGACCACCATGCAACGAGCCGGAAGAGCGCCTACATATCGCCATTTGTATATTCATTCCATCGTTTGTGTATATTTTTGTATATTATTGTGGGAGAGGAGAATTGTGGGCGGTGGTGGCAAGGACACCCAATGCTTGCTTTCAATTATTGATTCTACATGGAATTGGGGCGGAGCTCGCCCACTCTTGTTTGCTTTGAGACGCCGCCGTCGCCGCATTCAGCACAATGACCCAAATGCACTTTCGGTCTCGACCTATCTGAGCCTGGGCTAGGCAAAATGACCAGCTCGCCCCCTGCCGGGGGTTTTAGGGTGAACACGCTGGTGGACCTCTTAACAAAAATCGCTCACAGAGGCCAAATTGCGAAATCAAATGAGACTCGTAAATGAAGCGGTGAATTTTCTTATACTTGTGGAACTCGGATTACAATTTCGCTTATAACTAAAAAGAAATAAAAGAAAAAGGCGAAGTTACACCAATGTGGCTTTCACTGATTCATGTTTTTTCTGCTATGTAAATACTGCTATGGAAATAGGAATAGCTGAGAGGAAATTTCACAGATTCATGAATTTTGAAAATATATTTAATAGCTGTTTAAAAATTGGTTTATGTGACATTTTAAAATATGAAAATTATCAAATATCTAAAGTAATTGACATTTTTGTTTCGGCAGAAAGATGAAATTACTTTTTTAAGGAACTTACTTTACTTACTTTTTTTGCGTTCTTCCTTGGTTGGCGTTGATCTTTCGCCAACCACCGCCTCCTACATTATCAGCTTTCTTTCGAGAGAGAGGAGAAGAACAGTACTTGAGAAAAAGATATATCTGTCGGCAGTTTCTTCTTTCTTTTCTTTTTTACTGCTTCTTGTGTCGCTGACTGGAATCTGGAGAGATCTGTCACCAGACACTTTCACTTTCGGGTCGCTCTAAGCTGTCGGCAATCATGACCGATGGGGGAAGTTGGGGGGTTGGGGGTTGGAGCAATTTGACCGTGTACCAACATGACGCGGACAAATTATCACTTGGCACTGGTGACATGTCGCCCGAAGCCCCGTCTCCGTCCCCTTAATGGCGGCGGAATCTCTTCTCTCACCTGTCTGGCCACTTGCCACGAGACATGGAATTGATCCTGGCCAGGAATTATTACTTTTTATTCTTCCCAGCTTCTGCTGAGCTCTTCACACGACTCATTTCACCGATAGAGCAGTGTCGTGCTTTTGTCGGTATCAACGCCACCTATCGGCTCAACTGATTTTCCTCCTCCTCTGGAAATGGAGGAGTCCATAACTAGGACTTCACTTCAGTTAGAAAGGGAAATAAATCAGTGGAACGAACACATGCGTTTCATCCTAATCACAATTGAAATTGTCCACATGGTGTCCTCTATACAATTACAATGTTAACCGCCGCAACTTTGGAAGGGTCAAAATACTATTTCCGGTTAATGATTGGCTGTCCTATTTTAACTGGCTCTGGTTTTGAGACTCTTAAGATTGTTTCACTGTCGGTACACTCACTCTTAAGATAAAATATTGTTGGAATACGAATCACATTTATTATGTGGCTCCATTAACCTTGTGACCTCCTTCTACACCTAGTTAGACCTATTCAGAGAAGTAGTTAGACCTAGACAGAAAATGTTCACAATTTTGACTTGGCATCCCTTCAGTGATTAGCAAAAAATGCATATGGTTGGAGTGATGGCAGCGCCTTAAGGTAACACCTCAAAATAACGATGAAACCGACGATGAATGACCCTTTACAATTGTAATAATCCAAAAAAGAATATTTATTCTCTAAGTTGTCTGTTCGGGCGTTTACTTACGAACTACTTAATGAAATTCAATCTAATTTGAGCTGTAGATAGTTTCGCAAATTTGTTGTCGAGCGCAACTTATTTCAGATCTTGAATTTGCGTATTTCTCGAGACATCAGTCGTTGAAGTTTTATGCATTGCCATTAAAAAGGACAATTCCAAAATGGCGATGTCGTCACTCTAACTTGCGCCAATCACGCGCTACCAGTGATGCCAGCGACATTTTCCACACACTATATAGATCCCGAATTTCTTATTATTATTCAATTAATAATACAAAAAAGGAAGAAAATACAATTTCGTTACGTCCACGTGCTGCGACGCCATTGCCGTGACGTCATAGCGCGTGACGAATCTACAATTACTGTGTTATAATGTTGTATCTTATGATTCATTTGTTAAGGAAATCCACCAGCGTTTCTGTCTTAATTTGATGGGGGAGGTCACCCTTAGTTCATCATTCAATCTTTTTATTGCCAAATAATAACAAATTGATTTGGTTAATTTGTGTGTTTCCAGGACCCAGTCCTCCGCAGATTCTGAATCTGACGTGTCAGTCGTACGACAGCCTGTACCTCCAGTGGCAGCGACCGCATCTGTACTACCACCAGGTGGACTACTACTACGTGTACTACCGCTCGGAGCGCTCTTGGGACTTCGAGCAGCTGGCCGTCGAGAGTCCCAACAACCGCGAGGACCACACCGTCAGTTCTTCTCTTTGCCGGTGGCGGCGTTGCTGTCGTCTTTTAGAGGTGGACGATTAAAATCAAATGTGTTTTTTTTTTGTCGGGGGTGGGGTCGGCTCTCCAGATGTTCATTCCGAATCTGACGGCCAACACCATGTACGAGGTGAAGGTGCGAGGCGCCACCCGCAGTCTCATCGAACGGACCCACGTCTACAAAGGACCGTTCTCAGAATCCCGCAAGGTGTTGCTGCATCCCCGATGTTCCCGTGAACGTAAGTCTCTTCTCTCTGTGACTTCCTCAACTGAAATTGGATTAAAAGTGATTGAAGGAGGTTTTAACGTCACGTCGGGGGTAAGAAGATTTGTTGAAAGTGGCTCGGATTAGACCGCAGCACGGAATTTAGATGCATTTCCATTTGTGTTCGTCGTTTTAGTTAGATTACCTCTTGAGACTATCTTTAGAATAGCAGTTTCGAAGCACTTTTCATTTTAAGCAGCTTATTATTGAGAAGGATGTAAGAGATTTTTCAAATAGTCTAATGGTTGTGTGAAATTGCGAGGGAGTAAAATGTGCAAATGAAGGTTGAAGGCACATATCTTTAAACTAGTGTTTATTTTAAGAAAAACCGATTGTTTCATTTGGTTTTTCTATGCAGTGTTCAGTTATACGGCGTCCGTCAGTGACAACGACGGCGTGAGTGCCGGAATGATTGCCGGATTGGTCTGCGCTTCCTTCACGCTCATTCTGGCCATCCTGGCTCTCGTTCTTTGGAGGTAAGTTCCATTGCTGGAATCAGGAAAAACGAATATGGCTCGCTGCATGTCCCAAATTCATTTCAGTAGAAGCGTAAAGTGGACAAAGTGTTTTGAAGATTTTAATATTATGGTCGACAATTGTATGTCGTTGTTCAATTTGATTTGTTCGAAGCCATAAAATAATTTTCAAAATATTTCAAAATGCAGTAAAAAAAAATTTACGCATCCAATTTTTCAATTCTTGATTTATGTTTGTTCAAAACATTTAGAGAATCATCTTGGTCGGAGATCATTTCACGCATTTCAACGTATTTATTTGGACTCCCTTCCTAAAATCAAGATCCTATATTATAAGGATTTCGATTTTCGTGTTCGAAGATTTTTTGCCAAACTGCTCAATGAAATCACATAAAAATGAACATACCGGAAGTACACCATCATAACTCGCTAGCAACGGAGCGACGGATCTCTATTTTCAATAAAACATAATAAATCAAGCGATACAAAATTTTGGATAATCTCCCTTTTGCTTCAAACTTAAAAAATGGCGTCTCCACTTCAAAAGCATGACCCGTCGTCGATTTCACGAGACAACCAAGCAAACCAGATAACAGTTCCAACCAAACATACACTATACACATACTATTACCGGAATAATATTTTCAATATAAAAATAAAATAAAATAATATTAAAAAACATAAAAGAATCAAATAGATATTTTAAAAAAGGTTTTTTTTTTCTTCAATTAAACATAATAAATGTCAAACCAAAACCAAAAAGAAAATCTAAATTTTTAAATATATAAAAAAAAACATGTTAAGGCACCACTGCATGACGTCATGTACGTGAAAAATCAGTTACTTCACATTTAACGTTTGCGTTTATCGTTCAAACGTAAAATAGGCGGTAAATTTAAACAATTAATTTTTTATTTCATTGGTGGTTACAGAAACCCCAGGCAAAGCCGGGTAACCTCCTAGTAAGTCGATAAGACTGAATCCGTACGTGCGCTTTTAAATAACATCTTACATTGCCAACGAGAAATTCTTACTTGCGCCTACGTAAGATCGAGGGAATCGAGCCCACGATAACTGGTACTACAAGGGTGAAGTAAAGTGACCCGCTCATCACGTACACCCAACCCAACAGTCCCGGGTCGATCCCTGGTTAAGAATTAATATCAGGCGGAACAATCGCGATAACGATTGAAGGAACTCGAGATTGTCACCCGACATTCTACGACCGCGCCCAATTTTTATCAATGAACGTTCGCCAGAAGAGTGTGGCCATTCCTTCTAATAAATACCCCTGTTATACTTGTCACCTTTTCAGTAGGGCTCAATACATCTCGATTGTCGTTGAAAAATTGAGAACGCGGGCTTTCGAGATGGCAGATTCCATCTTCAAATTCAGATCAGGCGGCCGAATGCTTTTAAAAGTCAAACGCAATTTATTGATCACATTGGAAATCTCTCTCGAGCGACTTGAAGCATTAACTAAGACGCTGGGGAAATTGCAGGACTACAATTGGAACTAGGCAACGAATATAGTTTAAACTGAAAATTTAAAACATCTTGAAGATAAATTAAGAAAATGAAGATTTGCGAAACACAAAGACAAACGTTTGAACTTGCCCAACTCATACGTTTGTCTTTTGTGTTTCTCAAATCTTCATTTTCTTAATTTTCTTAGCTTCGAGAAGATGTTTTAAATTTTCTTCCGTTTAAACTATCTTGGTTGCAGAGTTTCTAATTGTAGTCCTGCAATTCCTAATGTTCAGTTAATACTACCATCGGATCCTATTCCTTTTCTTTGAACTTGAAGCATGCTAGGATATAACAAAGGTACAATCGTTATCGCCGACGAAATTTTAGACGAGCGATTGCCCTTAAGGGTGATAACGCGATTCCCGATTACTATATCCGCAACATGTCTTAGAAACAACACATACCTTCTTCAAACCATTTCCTTTTCAGGAAATTTGTCTAGACTGATTGTGATATTGAAATATTTCGGCGCCGACTGTTATTCCCCCCCCCCATCCTTCTGTTCCTTCTTATCCTGCGCTGGGAATCGAACCCGGGACAACATCGCACCGGTCGCCAGAGGGCGCCTATTTCTTTATCCCTTTTATGAATGTCCCTGCTGATATGAGATATCAGCCCGTGTCCTTCCCCCCGATCAATGTTTACGCAAACGCTTGCTCCTATCTCATACGCTCCAAAGTCCGAATGTCAACCTATCGTCACCAACGTCACCACCGTCACAATACAGGTGACACGCACTGGATTTTTTCCCAATTTCATTTCGATTTTCACACGTCGCTCTGTACCCAACATTCAGTTGTTCGAATCGCTACAAATCATTTCGATAGAAACAAAATTCGTGGAGAGGTTTTCTTGAGGAGTTGAGGGTGGGGTGTGATCTCGATTTTCCTGTTCGGAATTGTGCCATTGTTCGCCGATTTTGGAAAATGATTTCACGGGGATCGTTCCGTCGGCTCAAGTTAGTTTTGATCCGCCGGTCGTGGATTACCGTTTTTATTTCTCTATTTGTTTTACGAAAAGAAGAAAAAGCAGATGTGGTGATCTATCGTGTTATTCCTCTGCAGAAAATGCTTCCAAGCGACCTACTACTACCTGGATGATCCGCCGCCGCCCAAGAACAATGCCTCACAACTCAACATGGCCGACATCTATCGTGAGTATTTCGGTATTGCAAATTTCAGTGCTCGTGGGATGGATGTCCTCGAGCGGATGTGGAATTACTGGATTATGTTTAGGTGTCTTCATTTTTGAATCTGGCCGACACTGACTCCGCACAAATTGAAATTAAAACTTGACCTATTTGAAAATCTAGTTCCATTTTCAGAATATTTTCGCCAGTCCATGTCCATATAAATTCTGCGGACTGAATATGTTAAATGTGTTCTAGATGGTCAAAAAGAGGTTGGCAATTGATTTCCTCCCACTCACGATGACAAAAATACAATTTCTTGGCATCCGAATAGTCGTTAAGGGAATTGATCGATATCGAAACGAATATAAAAAAATTCAAATAGCGAAAACGAAACTCGAGTAATCCTATTTCCAAATATCGCTAATATTTTCCTAAATACGAGTTCATGTAAAAAAATATTGTATTTGGTGAAAATATACCTCGGTTCTGTTATCTTTTTTGTTTGTGATATCTTGGAAGTTACAAACGTGGGAAACATTTAATCAATATCAAATCAACATTTTGTGGTTGTTTTCTTGTTGTCGAGCACAAATTGATCGTGACGTCATTGGAAACATGGAAGGCGCATTGTCTCGTGTTGTTCTCGTCGATGTTGTTGCAATTTCTGAACGCCCCCTGTTGGGCACAAATTTTCGTGATTGGTGAAACTGTAATATATTTTAATAAGATGACCTCGTTTATTGGTCGCTCGTTGTTATCTATTGAAATGGGACATTTCTACGGGCCTGATACTGATGATTTGGTCATTTATTGGCAAAAGTATTTGGTAAAAATCACTTAATTTCGTGTAACCGGATGTGCAATTTCGTTCCTGTGATGTGCAACAACTTTTGTGGTAATCTTCACCATTCTCTACTGACGAGATGTCGTGTATTTTCCAACTGGGCAATTCAGTAAATCTCCAAATTTCTACGTCTTTGACGATCTTGTCTTTCTCGTTTCCTTTCTAGACGAATCGAAGCACATGTCAATCTCATTGGACCAATGGGCGGAACGGGTGGCCACCTTGCATGCTGACGGCGACATAGGTTTCTCCAAGGAATATGAAGTAAGCAAAATATTCGTCTAAATAGGACCAAATATGACCTCTGTCGTCCGAATTCTTTCTATCGTGACTATGAAATCGCCAACTAAGAATTTACATCTTTCACAAATGTTAATTCTACTGTAGTTATAAAACTAAGATTAGATTATAGTAGACGCTCTCAATATCGTTATTTTTATCTTGTGTGAGTTTTTAATGTGTTTTTGAACGCGACAGGCAATTCAGCAAGCAACTGCGTGTGACCTTCCGGCAGAGCAGTCTCAGACCGCCGACAATAAAGCCAAGAATCGCTATCTCAATATCGTCGCTTGTAAGTTCGCCTATTTGATATTGACGTCATCCTTTCTTTTTCTTTGGTCGAAAAACACTTTAGGCGTTTTGTTAATTTCGGGGAAAACGGGGAAAAGTATCTCTATTTTTGAATTTTACAAGTTGAAACCCCGTCATTTGCTTTAATCGTTGCAGAGCAATGATTTGTCTGGTTTAACTTTGAAATTTAATTTCATGAGTCCCATAACCTAACGAAGGAGAAACTGAGAAGCGAACTCCTGATGATGATAATAATAATGTACAGTGTGAAAAAAACGGTCCAAGAACTGTCCAAGAAAAAAACGGGGCCACCAACACATTTGCTCAGTTGATCTTCTGAAAACAATTGATCAAATCGCATGAATTTTGTTTTCACAATAGAATAATAATATACGAATATTTTAGCAGTTTCAGTTTTTGTTTGAAATAGTTTTTCTTTCCCTTTGCACAGGCTCGAACTCACGCTGGTCACATTTCGTTTGTTCCAGACGCGCGATTTTGCTGTCATCTGTTGGTTGCTTCCGTTTCAGACACTTTCAGATGAAGAACGATAAACAGTTATCTAAAGATATATCAAAACAGAAGAATTTTGTCATCGAATTTAGCAGTCGTGGATTTTTGGCGACAGTGTAAAAGTGTCGGGCGCGACTTGGAGTTTGTGTTAAAACTGGAAGATCGACCACAACCACACTCTTTACAACAAAAAATGTCTTAATAGAATAGGATTCCTCCATCATTAATCTGTTTACTGACTTTGACTTACTTACTATCTGAAACGCGCAACCAACAGTTGCAATGAAGATTTCGCGTCTGGAACAAATGAAAAGTATTTCGAACAAAAACTGAAATAGCCAAAATGTTCGTATATTAGATTGTCAAAAACGTATCATGAGATTTGATAAATTATCTCAGAAGATCTGATGACATGTGTAGGTGGACCCGCTATTTTGGAACACACTGCAATTTGTATTTATGTCCAAAATATAGATTTTTATTTTATTTCTCACCAATCAGGAGTTGGTGTGACTCCTGATAATCATCATCTGTTAAGAACATTTTAAGACTATTTATGCTAGAGACACGACATTGGTTGCCTCTCACATAGTGCCTAAGCACCGAGTGGGGTACAGAATCTTCCTGTTGTGTCCGCACTTCAATGAATTACAAAAAAAAAATTATTTATCACAGTAACAGTCACATTCTCATTTACGCATGCACATGTTCATGTCGTTATTCGGTTGATAGCTTCTACAAGTAAAATTGGTTTTGTGACACATGTTTTCTTTTGTCTTGTGGAGGACGATTATAAGTGAATTTTTTTTCCCTGACAATTTAGATGATCACAGTCGTGTTATTTTGAGACAGCTTCCTGGCCAGAAAAAGGCATCCGACTACATCAATGCTAATTACATCGATGTAAGTAATTATTAGCTCGATTGAATGAAGATCAGGAATTGCACTTCATTTTAATTTCGATATATTTTAATGGTCCATGGTGCGGTTGCGGCCATTGGTGCGGCAATTGGGCCGAGCCACTGATAATGGTTCCGGGTTGTGACATCTTTGGTCTTGGTTTCATATGCTTAGAATGTTTAAGATTTCTATAACCAAGAGTTCCGATTAAGATTGGTTGGTTGTGTTTCTTTTCTTTTGACAGGGCTACTATAAGCCACGAGCCTACATCGGCACCCAGGGTCCACTTCCGTCCACCTTCGCCGACTTTTGGCGCATGGTGTGGGAGCAGCGAGTGGCCATCGTGGTCATGATCACCAACCTGATCGAGCGGGGACGGGTAAGCGAGGACACAGTACGTCATCATCCCTCTATACTTCTTTGTGTCGTTGGCGGCCGGCTTTTTCTTCTTTTTCACATTTCTTTTCTCTTATATCTCTTATTATCTGTGAATGCATGTGGTGGGTGGTGGTGTTGGCTGATGATTTTTGACACTACCTAGTCGAACTGGAAATTGTAATAGTCAAATAAATAGTAACATTAAAGCTTTGAAGAAGCATTTTCTTGGTGAAGAAAATACTTCTGATAAATCCTTTAAATCGAAGATGTTATTCAGCACGAAGATAAAGTTAATCCAAAATTTAAGAATGGTTCTTTAAAGTCCTTCATTTTTGGGAGATTGTTGTTATGTCAAAAAATCATAAACATATTTTAAAAAATATTTTCCATTTGAATGCCTCAATGCTTTTCTACGTAGAAACTAATTAAATGGGCTTTCTTAAAATTTTGAGAAAAAACACGAAAAAGTTGAAGTAATTCCTCCTTCAATATATATTATTTTGCCAAATTTGTGGAATCTTAATGTCGTTCACATGCATCCAAATCAATTGGGACTTAATACTCTAGCCATTTTCTGCAACTTATTTTTATTCTATTTGGTTTGCTCAGTGGTTCGTGTTTTGAATTCGTGTTTGTGTTCGTGGTTTGAAATTGTACTTGGAAATTGAATGTGTCTTGGAAATGTGGTTTTGGGGTGGTTGTGGTTTTCTCAATGCGCTTTTATATCTTCACTACCTTTTTTTATTTTCCATTAGAGGGATGATTTATTTGTTGATTATCATGATTGCACCTTTCACAAAAGCTTTGAAATTTCAGAAAAGAGGTTGGGGATTGGGTTATCAAATTTTGAAATAAGATCGAATTTGTTTTATTTTTTGAGTTCGCGTAATGAAAATCCTGAGCGAGTTATGGAATATTTTCTAAACAAAATATATAATCACGTTCGAAGTTCGATTCCCGGCGTGGGATTGATTCCGGGGTAGTGGTGAAAGTGTGGC
Source organism: Mycogona germanica (assembly GCA_034698785.1). Lineage (NCBI taxonomy): Eukaryota > Metazoa > Arthropoda > Diplopoda > Chordeumatida > Chordeumatidae > Mycogona > Mycogona germanica. The sequence goes on along the minus strand of JAQGBY010004146.1, from coordinate 6,410 downwards.
CCAAAAATGTAGTGATATGCACTACCAGTGACTTAAACTTAAAAAGAAACTAGTTTTAAAAAGTTGATATAAATTCGTATTCAAACTAAAATTATTTGAATTCATTACGTTTTGTTGTACTATAGTTATTTATTTTTAGAGAATATCGGAATTGAGATTTGTAATGAGGTCTCGTAATTGTTATATCGTAACAATTACGACTTACAATTACAATCGTACATTAATCGTAATTGTTTTACATTTGTTTTTATTCAGCGGTTGAATCATGTTTTTTATGTATTCGCGGGGATTTAAAAGAGTAAATCAATCCTTGTGTTGAAACGTGTTAATGTGTCTTCAATGTTTAATTGTATTTTTATTTAAATGTAAGTCATTGTTTTGTAAAATGTTAATTTCCTTCAAAAAAATTGGGGTTGAACAGCTTGTCAAGTTTAGATCGTAATACAATTTCAATATATAAGCTCTTTTTTTAAAAAATTTGGCAAATCGTTTTAAAGAACTGTCGGCAAGGATTCTTAGTTTAAGCTTTTTTCCTTTTCTTCTTTGCGCAGCGTAAGTGCGACATGTACTGGCCGAAGGAAGGGATGGAGGCTTACGGTTTCATCCAGGTGAAACTGATGAACGAGACTGTGCTCTCCACCTACACGATACGCACCTTTAAGCTCAAAAATCTCAAAGTGCGAAAGGTGAGCATTCAATTTCTTGACAATTCCATAGTTAATCAATCTCGTAAATGTAACCCCCCCCCCCCGTGCCAGTTTGATATTTTAAAAAAATAAGTCAAACTCTGAGCCAATCGCATTGTGATAGTGGTGGTGTACATTAATTTAGTCTTCTTTTTTTGTGTCTTCCCACGTTAGAAACAGCAATGCGAACGAACCGTTTACCAGTACCACTACACCAATTGGCCCGATCACGGTGTTCCAGAACATCCGCTTCCTATTCTTAGTTTCGTTCGCAAATCGGCAGCCGCCAATCCCGACGACGCTGGACCAATCATCGTCCACTGCAGGTTCGTAAACGGTGACATTGTTGCGAACCTCTAAAAAAATATAGACCTCGACACGTTGAAGCTAGACGTGTATGTGGTACTTTTGGAATGAAGAACATTTTGCGACGATCAGTTTATCTTCAGTAAGAAAATATTATTCATTTTTCTGTATTATTTGTATATATTTTTGTGTAGCGCCGGAGTGGGTAGAACTGGCACCTACATTGTGCTTGATGCCATGCTGCGACAAATCAAGCACAACTCGAACGTCAACGTCTACGGATTTCTCAATCACATCAGAAATCAGAGAAACTATTTGGTTCAGACAGAGGTAAGCAGTCGGTCGTCAACGTCTCATGCACCTTTCAATCTCAATAAAACCAAAAATAATTAAACTTCAATTTTTCGCCCCTTTAGGAGCAGTACATCTTCATCCACGATGCTCTCCTCGAAGCCATCGAGAGTGGCGAGACCGAGGTCGGTCTGCCCTACTTCGGTCGTTACCTGCAGAGTCTGCAGACGTCGGCCGACGGCGAGCGACACTCGGTGACGTCGGCCGGCCAGCAGAATGATCTGTCGCGTCTCTCCAACAACGTCGTGGTGGCCAACAACACGACCGTGGTGGCCAACAGCACTCCGCAGCCGCCCGCCCACACCTGGCAGTTGCTGGATCGCCAGTTCAAGCTGGTGTCGGCGTTCGTGCCCAAGGACTTCCAGCTGACGGCCGCACTCAAGCCGTGTAACGCGGCCAAGAATCGTGTCACCACCGTGCTCCCTGTGGAGGCCTATCGCGTTCACATCACCACCAAGCCGGGCATCGAGGGCTCGGATTACATCAACGCCACCTTCCTGCAGGTTGACTCCCTCTTTCCTTGTCACGGTCAATCGTTGGTCATCGTTAGTCGCAATTGCAACTGGCCTGAAAATTAAAAAGATATTTTGTTGTTTACTTTGGCGTTTTCCTACTATTCTGTCTTGTCAGGGATTTCACAAGCTGCGCGAGTTCATTGTGACGCAACATCCGGTGCAGAACACCGTGTCCGATTTCTGGCAGATGGTGTGGGATCACAACGTGCAGACCATCGTGCTCATTTCGGCGGTAGATGATCAGGTACTCTTTCATAAAAAATATTTTTGATGGTTTTTATTTTAGATCAAGGAAACTGCAGTTCGAGAATAAAGACAAGTCACGGGTCTCAATTGTCAGAAATGTAATTGTGTATTGTTGTGTTCCGTTCGCTAGAATTGGGAGCCGTTTTGGCCTTACAAGAACGATCCCCTGATCTCTGAGGTATTCAGCGCCAAGCTCTCTGGCGAAGCGGAACACCAGTTCTACGAGACCAAGGACTTCGTCATGCATTCGAACCAAGTAAGTGCACAAAACCAAAGTCTCTTTCAAAGATTGGATTTTGGCAAATGGCACTTCTTATGCGCACATTCTAATATGGATACGGGACTGATCATTAGCACCAGTGTCAAATGCCAAGACTCCAATCACATTTTAATTCAAACAATGTTTTTGTAATCGAAGTGAATACGCGTCCTCATTTAATTTTTCAATTCCTCTTTGGTTCTTCACTCCAGTTGCCCATAAAAAATATGATCAAGCTTTAATTGCAACCAAGATTGGTTTGGAAATTCAGCATCAATTGCGGTTGCTGAACTGTGAATCGTTGCTCGTTTAGAGGTTATCGAATCACAGCCAATGTCGCGCTTATCGGTCTTATTGTGGTTGGTTTTCGTTCAACCATTGACACAGATTATTAATTGATTTTTCACGAAGGATGATTACGAGTTGGTGTGTCGCATGATCTACTGCCCCAACTGGCCCGAGGGATGTTCGCCGTTGTCGGCCGTCTTCGAGCTGATTAAGGTGGTTCAGCAGCGTTTCGTCGACAACAACAACGGACCCGTGGTAGTGGTCGATCGGTTAGTTGGCTCTCTACTCTTCAACAACAATATTGAACACAATTAATCCAGGGAATAAGCACATCGGAATAAACGCCATTAATTGGAAGTCGGCTGCACTTCAGATTCAACAGATTCAGGAAAATGTAGTGTATGTTTGGTTGCGCCCAGGGCAGGGCTAATTTTTGTTAAATTTGTTACTTTGGTCCTTGTCTGAATCAGTAACGGCGGCACCGAAGCGGCCACCTTCTGTTGCCTGAGCACGCTGTACAACCAAGTGGATTTCGAGCCCCGTGTTGACGTCTACCAATACGCCAAGCTCTATCACCTGCGGCGGCCCGGCATCTGGAAGAGTCAGGTGAGAACTACCTTCTTGACATGTTAATTTGAATTGTAATTCTTAAGCAAACCGTTCTCAATCACTTTTTTCTTTCTGCTTTTCCGCCCTCCACAGGACGACTACCTGTACTTGTACCGCGCGGTGGAGAGCCTGACTGGCGTCATTCACAATTCGGTGGTGGCGCCCTCCGTGGTGGCTCCCACTCCCACGCCAGCCGTCAACACCACCACCAACACTCACACCGCTCCGGCCAACCTGGTCCACGCCGACTCCGACAGTCGCCACAGCCTCAACGGCCACGCCAACGGCCACCTCCCACACACTGCGCCCAGCACCGCCTCCTCGCGGTCCTCCATGGCCGGACTGGGCAGCGGCGACGCCCGGTGCACCCCCTCGCCGGGACACCACCACTACCAGTACCGTTCGCTGTCGCCCTTGCCTCCGCCTTCCTCCTCGGCCGCCTCCAGTCCACTTCCCCGCACGCCCACCCTCCCATCACCCTCGTCCGTGTCCCTGGAACGGATCATGCTGACCGGAAGCGGCAGTCCGGTATGAGAGCGACGGAGGTGCGGAGGTGCTTCGCCACTTTTACTTTCACGTTGTTGTTTTTACTATTTTAAAAATCAATTTCGACATGAGAACCTCTCTGTTCAGAGACACACTGCCAAACGCGATCCAGTGACATCCGTGCGCGCGCCGAGCGACAAAAGTGGATTAAGAAATCGCCGGGACAGCGCTCTTAGGAACAAAGATTCGCGGTTGATGAACACGCGTGCAGACTCGATTAGATCCGGTGCGTCGTGTTCGGAAACGTCGTGGTCTCGTCGTTGCCATTTCTAGTACTGCTACACGCCCAATGTGACTACTGTACTGTACTGTACTTCTACATCTAGATAGATATTGTCGTTTGTACTTCGCGCTTCATATTCGCATGTGTCCACTCCAGCTCCTCCTGTTTTTAATCGGCCTACTCCCGAATGTCAGGTTGCTCCCGTCTCAAGTATTCTCTCCAACGATTCACCCCCTTACCTGTGCCGCCTGGGGGGAAACGCACGTCTAACAAAAGTGCAGGAACTGTCGGAACTTTTTTCTAGTGGTTTGTGTTCAGTGTGCTCGTGTTGGTGGACTCTGGGACCGGACATTGTTGCGCCATCTGGTGGCGGCGCCGATCTCTCTAAATCCGGGGTGCGTCGAATGAATGGAAACGACTCGATGGTGGGGAAATGAGACTTGTGTGGTTCTTCGTGCGAAGAACATTTCGATGCCTCTACATAATTATACATATATATCTTAATATATATACACAAGTGATGATGGGACCTTTGATGCCGAGCTGCACAATATTATTATTAACGATATACGCTAATCGCTGTGAACGTACGAGTATATTTGGCCGATTCTTTTTTTTATACGAGGACACATACTATATAATATAAATATATATATATATATTAAATGAACGTTTCTATGAACAAATTTCTTAACAAAAAAAAACCTCGACCGAATTTTTTTCTACGTGAAAAATGATTGGTCCCGATGGCCTCCTTATATAAATATATACCTGTGCTATTATTGTAACGCTGTGCTTTGTCGTAGCTACTACTCGCCAATTTGTTCGTTTTTTATATTGCCCAGAAATTAGTGGCGTTTTTCTTGTTGCCAGAGTCTTGTTTTGTGAGAGTCTTTTTAATTTGGGGAAGTGGGAGTCGAAGTACATGTAGTTAGGAAGTTCGTGCGTTCGGCACTAGGTGGCACAGTCATCAAATATGAGACGAGATAGTTCTGTTTCTGTAGAAGAGTTTCACCATTTGCACTATTAAACAATTTAACATATTTAAAATATTAAAATAAAGCATTGAACAGGCTCAATATCTTCCTCAGGCTCGCAGTGCACTTGACCTCTGGCGATGAATTTTTTGTTTTCAAATTCACTATTTGTTACGCAGACTGCAACTATGTTGATTCTGAAACTTCACCTTAGACTGAAATTTAACCTATGACCTCTGAGCACAAATGACCACTTTGGCAAACTTGTCACGTTGGCACGAAACCAAGATGGCAAATTTTCAGATTGTTAACGTTTTTGCCAAAAAACATTAATTTAATTATTAATATTATTGAACAGTTTTTTAGGTTCCAACTGTGTAAAGCACATAATAAAAGCACACACGTCGTCTAAGTAGGGGTCTGAGGAGGATAATGTTTCGAAAAATGATGTCCAAATATAAAAAGCTGAACGAATTTCGTAGTTTCATCCTGTTCTACAACTGACTAGTTCTCAATAATAGGTAGGCGTGGTGCAATTCTTCTAAGAGAATTCAGGAATTTCTGAACACCGAACAAAGTATTTAAAATATCTTCAAGAACAAATCAAGTCTTATATTGTAGCCCATAAAAGCTAGATGCAAAGTTTTGTCACGTCTCCAACCAGATAAACAAAGGACATTTTGTTCGTGAATCTGAAAATTTGCTAGATCAGTGTTTTAAGGCGTAGGAAAAAAATCATTAAACTTAAATCGACAGGAACAAATGATAAAGCCAATAATGTTATATTATGGAGGTATATGGGCTAGTGTAATTGAGGATGGGCAGAGTGGAGTTCGTTATCCCAGAACAACTTCCCACTGCCACGCATGGTAATTGTCAGTCCGGTGTGCTTATTTATATATATATATATATACGTGTACATTGATGAAGTTTTTTTTGTAAATAACATGCTTTTTATGGATTAAAAATATTCGAAGTAAATCATTTTGATGTGTCATTTAAATGTGTGCAAACTAAATGAAAATTGTGTACCAGATTTGCTGTTGAACAAGTTGAACTTGTAATCATGAATTTGTGCTTATTTAAGCTGTTACGTTTTGAGCTAATGAAAAATGAAAGACAACTAGTTTCTCTTGAGATCTTTCTTGATTGAAGAATAATTTTGTACAAATGTAGTAGACGGCGGCGGTCAAGTTGTTGCCATTATAGTAGGATCATTTTCTGGGAAACCTCTCTTGGTTGTTCAACAGTACAAATATCTGGGTTAACGATGACCCCAAAATTATCTTGGAAATCCCAAATTCAAAAGATGATTGGTGCGGCAAACGCTAGGCTTAGACTTATTCAAAACGTGTTGAAGGGGTGTCCAAGTAAGGTTAAGTCAGTGGCCTACTTTTCCTTGGT
>JAQGBY010004145.1:0-17343 GCA_034698785.1 Mycogona germanica | reverse complement strand
GAGACCTTGACTGCTAGCGGCACGCGGCACGCGTCATCAGCGAGCCGCAACCCACCCGCAGCGCGTTAATCAAACCGGCCGGCCGGAATGACCGACGCCGCCGCCGCCGATCGTGCCAAAATGCCGCCGAGGGAAAATCTACAAAAATCCGGGAAAAAGTTCGCCAGGCAAAAACGAGGTTCCGTTTGGTGTAACGTGGTTAGGCCATAATAGGATCACTTCACACGTGACGGCGGGCTCAAATCACGAACGAGATTTCCCGAATGTTATTACCTGTACAAGTTGGTTGTCAGCTGTCTGATTGTTGGTCAGTAAAATTTCCACAAAAAAAGTACATACAAAATCCCTTTTTGTCACCTTACGCTAGTCAATCATACTTAACTCAAAGCATGCTGGAAAGGGGTGCGTTGAAATATTGGCACTGATTTGCGACGCGAGTCGGAGTAAAGTCGCAACAGTCACAATAACAAGATCATTTTAAATGGGGCGCGTTTGACTTTCAGCACAATCATTCGCGATCTGCATTTCAGGAAAAAACTGATCAGCTCCGCGTTAAAACGTTTCACGAAATATTTAAATCCTGACATGTCGACCTCACCGACTTGCAAATCGCAGCGCCACTGGTGGTAGTTGTAACAAACGAAAGACGAGATAAGCTTTAGTTTTACAACACGATGTTATTATTCAATTCCAACAAAGTTTCTCCGTATTCCTGCTGTTTAAACCATTGTTCTGACCATCGAGGCTCTGCCAAGGTGTAAAATACTTGAATAATGTGGAGGGGTGCGTGGTGGAATGGAGGGGTACGTGAGCCAAGACAGAAATTTGCAGTCACGAACCAACTTCCCCTCGAAAACACCCAATAAAAAAGCCTTAAAAAATAATCCACCTTCAGATGTCGAAGTACTTCGAGTTTGGGGGCGCGCTCAGCTTATCCAATATAACTTATAGACGCCGGGTACTGTTCTACCTGGCGATGAAATTGAAAAGGGGATGAAGTTAAAATCTTGGGATGATACGAAACAAATGACGGAGCACCCACCGAAGGGGGGAAGAGAGCGAGAGAGAAAAAATAGGAAATTAATTCGTGTGGATTAAATAAGTCTCTGGCCGGCCAACAGGATTGGGATTTTCGACACTAAGCCTTGTTTTAGGGTGCACAACTCACCCTCTCGAGCTCTAAATGCTAAAATGCGGGGTGGTAGAAGAAAAAATCCAGGTAATCCAAAACTAAAACCAATTAGGCGAATCGTGCTGGAAGAGGGGGAGGTGCGGGCAGCATCATGCGGGCATCACCTATGACCACTTCTAACGACTGTGGGAACCTAAAACCAACTCCTAATAAATTACAACCCTGCTAGCCAACGAAATAGAAGGTTTAGAAGCTGCTAACCAAACAGATGCACACCGGTATTATAACGACAACAACGAATTTATCGCGACGACGAGTGCTAATGATTCAACAACGTCTTCAATATTCAAAATGTCATTCGGTAGAGCAACGCTAGGCGTAAAAAAATACCCCCACAAACCCCACCCACCACCTCCTCCTCCTCCTCCCGACCACCCTCACAGACTGTATATAAGCTTCACTTATTGAAGCGCATAGTTGGCATTCCAGAATTGCTAACTGTTCTGCGCTCGTTTGTTGTTATTGTTGCTGCTCTCACACTCTCCCTGGCTCTCTCTCCAGGAGAGGTGGGTGGTGCTGAGGATTGCATAGGGGGTGTCAAGCTCATCATTAACCACTGACCGGATTTTTAAGCAGTCGGCCTCGCCATTCTGAATCCGGCCTACCGTAACTGAAAAAATACAGCACAAAAGATGTCGACGAATCCGTGCACCCCCAAATGCTGTCTAAGGCAATTCCTAAATTATTAAAATTAGGAGGTAACATATTTCCAGTGCAGCATCAATTTGGCAAGACATGGCACACCTACAAATCCGGCTCATCAGCAAGGACTGGGGTCGATCGAAGTGGTGAGCCCGGCGCCGACTCAGAATTATTAGCGCCCACTCGCGAGCTCGTTAATGGCGCATCTCCTAATGGCCGCAGCCGAGTTTTTCTTTATTTTTTTCTTCCTCTTCTTCTCATTGCTGTTATTGTTGTACCGGAGGCGTCAAAACTAGAACTTAGAGATCATAGATGAAGGATGGAGACCCCGAGTCGTCACCTCCCCCTCCATCGGTCTCGGCACCAGCATCCCGCTTAGTCCCCCTCACCTATTTATAATCACATTGGACCACATCAAATTTAAACTGGATGTAGAACCTCAAGTGCCGTGGCCAACGCCGTTTATTCCATGTTTCTATGTGGTTTCGTTCACGAATTATTAAATTAAACAAAAAAGAACGCGTGTCTCCATCTACCGACACTTTGGGTAGACTAAAAGGCGGGAGGTTTAAATGTACCATGCAACTTCAAGCTTATTGTACTACCGATATGGATAGTGATAAATCTTGAAACATGGGGTGACACGTGACTAATAACGTCACAGAATCATTAAAAAAAGAATTCCAACATAAACGCACAACACAACCTTATGAACATTATTTCCCAATTGTATTTCCCAGACTACTTTCCTTACAAGGCGGAGAAAAGACGTAGTTCTTTGCCAAAAGTTCGAAATACGATACAAAATACACAAGTTAGAACACTGACACACTGAGAAAAAGTGTTTCGTTACCAGATTATCATCTCAACAAATCGGCTACTATAATAATTATATTTTAATCTAAAAAGTAACCTTGTTCTAATCTTGATTCTTACAAGTTGTGTTTTGGTAGCGAACTTATTTCACCACCCCAAGCACACACACACACCCAACAAGATGTTCTATTTATGCGCTTAAATATATACACAACCCCAACAAATAAACAGCCGAGAAAAACAAAATAAACAAACGAGCCACATTACAAAAATAAACAGAACCGAAAATTATCGCAAGAGACCAAGTTGCGAGAGAAGCCCTCCCGCATAATTACTGGATTTAGCCAGGTTCCCAAAAAAAAACCCGAAAATGAAACAGCGTCAGAGCTAATGTAGCTGGAAGTTTGGTCGACAAACCAGATAAATCATGTAAAGACCCCGAAGTGGGGTTGTGGAGGGAGAAGGGGGATCAAAATTGATAAGGGGGAATGGGGTTGTGACCTTAAGAGCACCACGATAAATAAGTGAAGGGTGTGGGGGCAGTGAGATAAGACTATTGCCAGAGAGAGAGGTCTCGAAACACATACATCCTGCCCAGAACGCCTCGGATATCTGGTTACCCCCTTAACAACAAACTCCCTTCAAACCCCACCCCCTTAAAGACAAAAATGGCAGTGTCAGGAATACATTAAAAAAATCTAGGGGCGACTCGTAAACTGAAACGCGGGCGTCAACTCAAAAAAGGTGACCAGAACCAAACCCTCGTGACTCGCACTTCCCGGGGTCCGACATTTTACGACTCTGCCACTACATCCCCAGCCCCCATTTTTTTGGGGACCACCCCCAGCCTCTAACCCCTCCCTTTTTACCCCCACGAGCTACCATTATTACACGAGGTTCCACCACCCTCTCTACTCTCCTACTCCACACCACACATTGGCAAAATAAACACGCCCCCACCCATGACTACATCCACCACCACCCCAAACATTTTGCCTTCTGGTGTTGGGTGAGGGCCCACGCCCTGCTTCTACTGGCGCCCTTGTGCTCTCACCTCACTAAAATTCATGTTTGTCGAGGGAAGAGAGTCGAAAAAAAATTCCTCCGCTGTTTGAAAACAAAACTATAACTATGGTCGTTCAAATACACTGCAAGACAAATGTATCTTTCTTTAAGACACCTTCTGCGTCTTGATGGCGGCTAAACCCCGAGATGATTCTGGTGTATTAATTACATATTTTTGATGCTACTGCGGATTTCAAAAAAGAGCTAATCCCGATGACAATTCCGGAAATGAATATTTACCGTAGAACAACGGAATAACTGAACTAAAAATGAGCGTGGTGTAACTGTCACTTAGATGGTGGGATCGTACAGCATATCGAAAATGTCAATTTCTTGAATCTGAAGTTATCGGGGAACACGCTGATTGAATCTTGAGCACTATATAGAACTTAGGTTCAATTCCCGGCTGAAACTTCCGGAATTTTTTTGTACGTTATATCAGTTAAACGTTAAACATTCCTACCAAGGTAGTCTAGCCTAGGCAAAACGATCAGCTCGTCCCCCCTTCGGGAAGTCTGAGGGCGTAAACGTTGGTAACCTTCATAACAAAAAGTTTTTAAAAAAAGTTAGTATAAATCCGGGTCTGGAATTGCGGGAAGAATTATTTTCTTTAAAGACAATTAAACGGTTATTGATCTCTTCCAAGGCGAAGAACCATTCCCCCTCGCCCATTAACTCGAAACGCCTAATTTGTAAAGCCACCCATCACCTCCCCCTTCCCCCTTGCAACGGCTAAAGCGAAATCTTTAGGAAATTGGAGTAGCGAACAAGACTGGGAATATCTAATTAATAAAACGCCGAAGCGAAAATCATGGCAAGTAAAACGTTTACCTTTTCCATCGCGCTCGATACACTAACACGACTGAACCCACCCAATTCGCGTTCGAGAAGACGTCAAATAGTTTGGGGGAATTTATAGCAGCTTCTCTCGTAGAGAGATCTTTTATAAATCAGATGTCAGCGCAGCGAGCTCAATCTTAGATCGTAGGACTTGCGAGCGACTGATGATTTATAATTTCGTTCACCTCCAACAATGGTTACTTAAAATGAATAATATCAAAAGTCTTTAGGAAATCTAAAGCAAACTCAATGCATATTCCAAAACAAACAAAATTAAAATATAAAAACAATCTTACCAGGATATCGAAAACAACAAACTCATTACATAATGTATCCAAAACAACCGATAACTATCTAATATTATAATCCTGAAAGTTTGCCCTCGTTTTCAAATTTTTTTTAAATGTCCGCCTCGTCGTTTACTTACGAAATGTTTAATGGAATTTAATAAAATTTGACCAGTAGATAGTTCCGCAAATTTGTAGTCGAGTGCAACCTTTTTCAGATCTCGATTCAGAGTATTTCTCGAGATATCCGCCGTTGAAGATTTAAGCATTGTCATTAAAAAGGAAAATTCCAAAATGACGACTCCACTTTACCAAAATGGCGCTGTCGTCGTCGTTCTCACGTGCGCCGATCACGTGCTACCAGGTATGCCAGATACATTTGTCACACTAGATTCCGAATTTCTAATTATTATTGAATTAATACCTCAGACTATACTAGTTCACAAAATTGAAATAAACATACATTTTCGTCAATAGATTAGATACTTAATCTGTCAAGCATACGTGTAAATACGTATATTTTTTTTAATTAGTTTTCAATTTTTGAATCCAAAATTGCAAGACCCAGCATAAAGTCGGACAGCACTTGACAGCAAAAATGGCGATCAGCGAGCGTTTCTGGTTCTCGAGGGCGAACTGAGGTAAGAAGCGCGCCTCGCTGATCACACTTAAAATAGCTCATAATTGGCAGAAATTTAATTACGACGCGCTTAATAAGCTGGGGGAGTGGACGAGGCCGTCGAGAAGGGGGTAGAGTAGGGGGGATGAGGGGGAATGAAGAAGGATGGAGTGAGGAGGATGAGCGCAGACTCTTGCCGGGGAAAGAGATACATGTTACATGTAGATCCCCGTAATTGGTTGGAAAAATATGAGCCTCGATGGGCGGCAAGAAATGGGGATGGGGCGGGCGTTTACAATGTCGGTTACGGAGGGGACGCCACCTGGTCAAAAGATAAATACGGCGTCCAAGATTATTCATATTTTCAAATGAATTTCTTAACTTGAACCGCGATTACGCAAATTGATAAATAGCTCAAATGACGTCACAAAAATAAAAAGTGTGTCGTTCATTTTGCATTTTAATGTTTCGATGTTTTAAAATGAACTGAAATGTTTGACGCAATTTTTGGAATTTAAAAAACAGCGTCAACACATCCAAGTAAATTTTTCAATGTTGGTTTCACAAACTGAAAAATCGCGTACACAGCACAATATTGAGGCAACCAAAAATCATGGTGTGGTGGAATAAGGTTTGTATCCTGGGCAGGATTAGTTGTAGGCCGCCCCCAGAAACAGAAAAATGAATTGGTTTGTGAGTGACAGGAGACCAACCTGGGCGCGTTCAGAGCACCTTCATTCATCATTTTCTTAATACATGTACGGCGCTAATAGGTAATGCAAATTACACATGTGCTTTTCTTCCGGTGACATCGGAAATGACGTCATTTGTGCATGTATGATGTCAGTGTGAAAATATTATAAAAAGGAAAATCCGAATCACAAAGTCAGCGCTGATAAAAATGCACAAAAATGTTAACCAACCGTCCCAAAGTCGCTGGTGGAATGACGAAATTCGCCAAGCTAGGAGTTTCAAACACCGCATCCAAACAACAGTTCCAAAAGACAGAAGTCACTTACCTAAAAATAAACAGAACAAAGGACAACAATTAGCAATTTTATATATATAAACAAGAATGTTACCCGGCTTTGCCTGGGTTTACAGTAACCACCAATGAAATAAAAATTGTTTAAATTAACCGGCCATTATTTTATATTCCGTCGCTAGCGAATTATGATTGTTTACTAAGTGCATGTTAATTTTTATGCAATTTTATTGAGCCGTTCGTGAGTTAGTCTCCAGACATGGAAATCGAAATCTCTGTTTTATAATATAGGATCAGAATAACTAACTGTACGAGCACAAATCGGCACCCTGTCTGGTGTGGACTCTGATCTCCGGAGGATCTGTTCCAGAAGAGAAGTCGATCATGGCCAGTGTCACAAGTGAGCGAGAGCAACACACAGGCAATTAGTAGTCAGCAGTCGCCAGACGCCGGCCTCACTCGCATTTTGTTTCCCGAATAATTAACCCGAATGGACAACGGGTGGCCCAGTCTTCTCTCTCTCTCCTGGAATTACCCCCAACCCCTCCCCAAGCACCAATAACTAACTGGACGGCAATTATCACTTGGCGCGCAACACGCACACCGGCTTCTCCAATAGGAAATCCGCACGGCAGGAGGTCCAGCGCAGTCCCGCCCGAAGTTTGATAACAGACGGTCGATCGCTCTTGCACCCTGGGCAGAAAAACACAGCGCGCGCCCATCTAAATTTGCCTTAAGATATATATTACAGGGTGATACAGGAAAAACAAACAACGCCCAGACATATTTTTCATATCTCTGCGTGAAATGTTAACAGATTTCAAAACTCTCCTGTAAATATTTTTAGGGGGACCGATCAAAACCACGCCAACCGACCCCCTAAACGGTGACAAAATAAATCTTGAATCTTGTCATTTTTCTCTCTCGTCAGGGAACAAATTCGACTAGACTTTTTTTTCCCCCACAGACGGATGTTACAACAACCTCATAAAAAAATGAGGACACAAAACTGTACCTGGTACCGATAAATAGTTTTTCCTCATGGCTCACATTCCGAAACTCCCAATCTCTTTTCCACCATCCAAACTGATGGCCTTCCACGTTCTAAGTTTGTGATGGATACGCCCCCGCGCACCCCGGAGTAGGACCCGTCCCGCAGCGAGGTAACGAGAACGACCCGACCCCCGATCCCGATCCCCCTACCCTAAGTCGTCGCCCCCGCACAGCTCGGTCCCGGACACCCTCCCAATCCTCCTGGCCAAACCACCCCCCATCGGAAACATAAATTAGCGGCGCGGACGGACGGGGGCCGGACGGGGGAACACGGCACGGAGCAGGAACCGCAGAAGAGAGGCGTCGGGGGGAAGGGCGAGTGACGGCCAATTGCTGGGCGAGAGCAGTCGACAGGCGTCGGGCGCAACACCGGGCACGAACAACCGATCTGCAAAAAGAGCCCGGAATCTGAACCCCCCCCCCTCCCTTTTCCCCCCAGGATACTGGCCACCACATCCAGGCTGGTGTGAAGGAGCGAAGCCAGGGCTGCCTGAACCAACTCGTGGAGCTGGAACCCAATTTTTTTTTAATGAGGTACTGCGAATGACAAAACATCTTGGACATCTGACAACTAACCAGAGCTGCCCTCGTCATAGCAAAGAAAGTATTAATCGAAAATGGTGAATTCGGGACACCACCGAATGAAGACGTCTTAACAAATCTTTCTTATTAGAGAAAATATATTTTCTAATATTTTTAGAAACTGTTTTGCGTGTGAATCATAAGATTTTGAAAAGAGTACTTGAGGTATTAGCTCAATAATTAGAAATTCGGGATCTAGTGTGGCAAATGTCGCTGGCATCACTGGTATCACGTGATTGGCGCACGTGAGAGCGACGACGACCACGGCGTCATTTTGGTCAAGTGGAGAGACGTCATATTGGAAATTTCATTTTTTTTTCATTTTCATAAATATTTTGAGAAAGAGTACTTGAGATATTGTGGAAAATGTCGCTGGCATCACTGGTATCACGTGAGAGCGACGACAGCGTCATTTTGGTCAAGTGGAGAGACGCCATCTTCGAATTTTCCTTTTTAATGGCAATCCTTAAAACACGTCAACGACTCATATCTCGAGAAATACGTAAAATCGAGATCTCAAATAAGTTGCACTCGACTACAAATTTGCGGATCCATCAACAGGTCAAGTTATAGTCAATTTCGTTAAGCCGTTCGTAAGTAAACGTGGAAAACAGATTTAAAGAAAAAAATTTAAATCCGGGTAAAAATAGTTAACCTGAAAAATGATTCCTTCAAAAATAATTATGAAATTTCCGTCAATAACGATTGACCAGAAGCCGAGACTTGTTGATCAACAATTTGTTGTTTTCCGATTCCTCAGAAACGAACAAGATGGCTCGTTATCGAACTGTTGCGGAGCAGAAACTAGTCAATGAGGAAACAAGTCAAAACCAATCAATCAGGAAAAAACTGAACTCCACCTCTCTTCATACCACCCCACCCAACTCCCATCGCCACTCCTCGGTCGGGGTTAGGGTTCTGTGGTAAGGGTTGAGGGGGGCATGGAGAAAAAAGGGGCGTCGAATGGCCCATCGTTCCTCGTAAATCTGTCAGGGACGCGCGCCAGGGGGCGCCAGGGGTTGTGCCCCCATAATTCTGCCAACGCGAGGAAACTGAATACCCCGGCGAACAGATTACAATAAATACTGTAGATAGCCTCGTGTGTCCACTACTACAGCAACCATGAATCACCAGACAAGACGTGTAGGCTCAAAATCAAAACTGAAATATTAGACATTCGGAAATCGCAGAAGTAGTTTTTCGTCTCAGCATCACCAGATACGAAATACCAAGTTTTACCAAAATACCAAATGTGCCTGTAAAAACGAGCTCTTCACGAAATTAGTTTTTTTTTAATAGACTATTGTCAATCCAAAAACTACGAGATAAACCTCGCAATTTTTGGATCAACCCTCTTAAGTACATGAGATGGGACGAATGAAAAAATGGGTTCGCAGTCGTGGTTCCGCAGAATTTGGAAGTTGTAATGCGAAGGAAACCGGCTATTTCTAAGAAATGAGCTCGTTACAAATGCTTTTTTTCTTTTTTGCAGAACACATTTAGCACACAGCATGAAGTCAATTAGGTGTGGAACCAAACCAAACGGGGCAGGTCGAATCTGGCCACACTGCACTTGGCCAATTTTACACATATTTAGCGCTCCTGTCGCGCGTATACAGTTAGTTGAAAGAAGCGTAAGTTTGTCTGCTCTTAACGAATTATCAGGAGATTTTGTTTGAAAAGTTTTAACGAACTTGAACGCACACCATTTTTATTACTGACACCACTAAAAATTGATACATAAGTTATAACTAGCCCTACCTACCTAAAACACGATTACACGGAAACCGTGTATTCCAAAGAGTTCCTTGTAATTTTCAAATTTCAAATTATTTCAAATGAACTATTATTGAAATAAGGTCGGGTTAAAAAAAAGGACCGTGTTGCAATTATTTATAGAAAATAAAAATACAGAAAGCCGAAATTATATATTTGAAAAACATCAGTTTGTGGTGATATTAAAGCGGAGTAAATAATTTTGTTAAAAGTAATTTTTTTTTAAATTAACATATTCCTTTGTTATCCTCGTACAGGTGCGAACGAGATTTCTTTTGTGTCAAAAACTAAATATTTACTAAAGGTGTGTAGACTCTAAATTGTAAATTTAGTTACATGTTTATTTTAAAATGTATAATCCAATCTAATCTAACCTTTTAATGAATTCTTGAGGTTTCAGTCTCCCGATCTATTAGAACAGGAGTCTCTAATCTGCGCCGATTCCGGGCCAGGGCTGAAAAATGACGTGTGAATGTGGGAAGTGGGAGAGGGGCCAGGATCAAACAGCGGGATATTACAGGATTTCGGATTAGGGTTATGACACGGTGTTAAACAACACCTCCTGTCTGCTCTCTTCAGTCGTTGTTTCGAGGTTGGACAACAAAAAACAAAACGGCTAACAAAAGACAGTGCCCCGAAGGTTTTTGGTTCTGAGAAGCGCACGATTTCAAACAAACTCGATTAAGAAAAACTAGCTATCATCTCCACCATCGATCTGATTTATGCACTTAGAATTTTGCACACACTACTCAAGAAATGTTGATAACCTTAAAAGACATTAAATCATTTTATTTAGACAAATGATATCTTGACATCTAGACACATCTTAAGTCATCTCGAAACCATCTTGATACCACTCGATGGATACGAGTGGCTGTTGTGTCAAGACAGAACTTCATCAATTCATTGTGCACTGCTTTTGTTTCACAAAACCACCCAAAAATAAAATAAAAACACCAGCTTCTCAAATAATCAACCCCGTCCGTGGCAAGGAGCTCCTGTCTCACTCGAAGCCAAAAAATATTAAAAAAACCCAACAGCACGATCAATGCATCAAGTGTGAACCAGCAACGCTTCTCAAACTGTCGGCACGCAACACCGGCAGAGCAGCGTTCCCAAACTTTCCGCGACACCAACTCTCACAAACACTCACCGGACCGAATTATCATAACCACCTTGATCCATCCACCACCTTTAACTCATCTCGAACCACATTTTCATTATTATTCACCAATCAACCAGGATTCTATCGTCAGATGGTGGCGCCGTCTAGTGGCGTGGCGTGACCATCACGAACCGTCACGGCCACGATCCCCGCCGGTGTTGTTGTTCAAGTGGCGTGCGCCACGCCCCCTGGCGGGGACTCTCGCTCTCTTGAGAAGTGCGGGGCGGGTGAGGGGGGTGTGCGGTGGAGGGAGGGAGTGAGGGGTGCGACAACGACGCCATTTAACCCCGATAATCTTATCGGGGAGGCGCTAGAGAGCAACGCGTGACAGTTTGCACTCCATTTCCCGACAGCAGATAAGAGGGAGCGCCATTAATCAGCGAGCGGCCGCGCACGTACCAGGCTTGAAAAGCTCACGGAGCGCTCGCGAGCGATTTGGCGAGAAAATGACGGGGGAGGGAGGAGAAAGTTTAGGACTACAAAAAAAAAACCCTGGCGGAAGGGCTCGTTCCGAAACCGACTTGACACCGGGTCTCACAGTACTAACGACACCCAATTCGCGCTTCTTAAATGATCGCTCAAATGACGCAGATTCCCTCTGCCTACACTGGTGACATTCGGCACTGAAATCGCCACCAGATGGCACCAGAACGCATAGGTACAAATCAATTACAATTACAGTATGTACCCACAAGCAGCCCCGAATGGGGCCTATGGCGGGGGTCGAACGGCCAGTTATGGACAAATGTGTGTGTGTCTGAGATATTTGTTAAGGAGGTCGGTCCACCAGCGTGTGCAGACTTCGTCAGTTGCTCACTAGAGGCGTTGCAATCATGCACGAGAACTAGTATCCCACCTATTGACGACAATGATAAAAACTATTCGTCGGTGGGCGCCTCAGGACACAACGTCACCATGAAGTTCAAGAGATGCGAGTGACGTAATTGTTAGCGTATTTGCCTTCTAGTACCAAGATTGCGGGTTCAATCCCCGCCGACACCTTCTGAATTCTTCAGACTAGAAAAATCCCATCGCACATCTTCTCTCGGAATGTAATTAAAATCCCGTATCTGTACCATATCAGAACATGTTAAAGATCACTGCCTGGGTAGCCAAGGTTAAGCAAGAGCCTCCTCAACAAACACTTTGACCATGAAGCGCGCTGACATCCCCATACTTCATTCCCCAAACCGAAAAGTAACTCTCGTGATGAGTAACTATTGAATACTTCTTAACTTTTTTTAGTTCATTGGAATTGTCAACGTACACCACCTATAGATGGCGCTGCAACATCATCCAGCATCTGCCCGCCACCAAAGAAAAGAAAACAAGAAAGAAATTCGACATCCATTCAAGTCCACCCCCACAAACTCCACACACCATCACCAACCCAAATTATCAACCCCCAGACAACTGTCGAAGAAAGCTACATTTTTCTACTTTAAGATGGGGCAAGTTGAGCCCAGAAATCCCACCCGCTGTTCAACACACACACACACGTCCAGATTGATTGACGAAACAGGTAGACAGGTAACAAGACACTCTCTTCGAAGGAGCATCGCAGCAATCTTGACCAGTGATCTGACGTGTGGAGGAGACTGGGCCTCCTTAAAAAGTGGTTTTGGAAATAAATACGGCATTAATAGCGACCCGACCCTCCGGTATAAATAATGCGGGTAATGCATTATTCCACCCCAGAACATAAATGTCTTACTATTATTTATTTATTTTTCTTCTCGTCAGCCAGATAAATTTTGCTCTAATGACGGACACCGGGCCTACGAAAATGGTCCCCCCAATTAGAGGAACAATTAAAACATCGACTAATATAGCTCAGCTCCATTGCGTCGAATGTAGTCTTGTCGAATTTTTTTTGGTCTTCCTGCTCGTCCAAAAAAAAAATTAACAATAGTTGGTCGCCATCTTAAAATCTCAAACAGCAAAGTTATTAACGTTGCCAAAATAATGAATTTCTCATTAGGCTCGAAGGTATTCTTGGTACCTTCGTTCAAGGTCGCCTCGAAGGTCTACATTTTCTTGTGACGTAATTTTTTTTTTATTGAGATGAGGCCCAACTCATTTAACCCTCGGTCAATTTTTCGCTCTATCCAATCTCTCTATTTCTCTGTGTTTGGTAGATTTTAAAAACTACATGATCACTTCGAAATTTACTTTGCCAAATTTCCAACATGCAACTTTAGAATAATGACAATAAAAACTAATGAAATCAGATCAGCAAAGCTTTTCTAGGCTACTGTACTCGGTATAAAAACGGGAAACTTGGTAATTTTTACTGGTAAACCGACAGTTGAAAATGCTAATTACACAGGTGAACTCCAATTAGCATTTTCAACATAGCATTTTCATCTTTCAAAAAGAGTTTCAATTCACCAAAACCAATTAATTAAATTTCTTAGAAAGACTTAAAACTTCGACTTAAGCGATAACACTCGTAAACAAAACAAAAAAACTCCGCCAGACGATTTCGAACAGAACTACACTTTTCGACAAACTGATCTCGGAAGTGTCAAGAGCCCTCCAAAATCGCTCGAATGCCCGCAGCGCCGCATTGCCCGCAACTAAACGCCACCTTGATTTATTTCCATAGACCTTATTTCCTAGAATCCAAAAAAAAACATGAATAATTCCGGAAGTTGTTATTTTAAACAAGCGGCTCGACATTAAACCGAGAGCAAGACTGTTTTTAAAACAACAATGGCCGCCGCCGTCTCCATTTCGAAACATTGTCAACAAAAAATTTGGGAAACCTGTAAGGAGAGCTGAAGAGGAAAAACAGGAATATTTGACCTTTGCCATCACCTCTACCACCCCCGCCCAAACCGCTTCGCCGTCACGCCAGCCAGAGGCATGACGAATGACAGAAACGGTCAGGAAAACCACCAGGGGTCTCCAAGATTTCCAACCGCCCCCTGGCGGGGAGTTACTCGCGCGTCTGCCTAAGAGAAAACTGGACGCACGTACAACCAACGTCGAACGCTAAAGATGATAAATAAAAATCAAAGATACCGTCTCTGTCGACTCTGTTCCTCTTTTTTTTGTCCGGCGCTGTCCCGGCTACAACTTGCCATGTATTAAGATGATAAATAATAATATATTGTCAACCGATGTTGCTGCTGCTGTTGCTGCTGCTGGTGGTGGTGGATTGCTGGGCGAGGCAGAGAGAGGCCTTAATCAGGAGGGGGGATGGTAAACCGGAAGGAGTAAATGGGGGTGTGGAGGCGGTCGAAGAGGAAATGGATCTGTACAAATGCATTTAACCCAAGTGATAACCTAGTTAGTGGAAACATGGCGTGGGTGAAGGGGACAGTCACAGAAGAATTAGAAAATGTGGACGTCGACGCACACATGCATGTGACACAACCAGGATCATCATTCATCAATTTTTTGAAGAAAAAAATTTAAATCATTTTTTGTTGTCGTAAGAAACCATTAATCAAGACCCCAGTCGACAAAGCCTCGAGTCAGCACCCATAGAAGGGGTGCGTGCGTCTGTCGTCTCGCTTTTCGTCCCGCGCCGTTTTCGGAGATATGATCAGTCCTTAAACATCCGACCCAAGAGGCGACCTGGTAATTCTGCCTAGTCTAGGCACACAGGTAGGTCCCTCGGTTTCACCTCTTTAATTCGCAGGCAAGATGCTGTTCGAAAAACACTGGAGGTCTCGGGAATCGAACCCGCTGCTCGTTCGCTACCACCATCTACAGTAACTGGTAGTCTCATTTGAACCGATAACCTTGGGGGTAGGCGGTGGTAGTACGCGTGCCTACCGCCACGAAGAGACAAGGGTGACGAAGAAAATAAGTGTCAACAAAAAAAATAACAACCGTGAGCCCTCCATCACAATTCGATTATAAACCGCGCCCGCAAAAAAAAGGGAAATTAATCCCCCAGAACCACAAAGGGAGAACAAAAAAAAACAACCCCAGTAAGCCACCTACGACGAACGACGTCTCCACGGTGAAAAACAATGAAACGTAGACCCAAAAAAAAATATATCGATAAAAAAATATCGCGCCTCAAAGTATTAAAAAGCCGCGCCGAAGATTCACAATAAAGCTCAATTAGCGTAGAAAGAGCGACTCTGCGGAATCGAGACCTATATACTACTGTACTACCCTACTACTGTACTACCTAGTACTGTACATGAGGCTGCGGAGAAATTAATAAACCAGCGGAGCATGAACATCATGTGTCGCCACTCCATGTAGAGTGGCTCAGCTAAACCGTATGTAAAAGCACAAATACAGTACCAGTGAAAACGGCGCATGATTTATTATACATACTCTGGAGGTGGGAAAATTGCGGTGAGCTTCAATTATATCCTTAGTCATCACAATACGAAGAAAAACCGAAAGAAACGCAACCACCTGTACAATCATTGCTATAAAACGCAGCCGTTTTCACCCCCAACGGCTGCCCCTTGTAAATAAAAGTTGGCAATCGCTACATGCGCGGCAGTACACATTTGGTTTTGCTGCAGTCTGTGTTTGCGAACGTACAAGGGGCAATACCATTTCCGTATTTGAAAACTACCGGATTCGAGACAGTAAATTTTGTGAAAATTCGTAAAAATAAACAATTGTCAAATAATATAATCGAGATTCATAAATATCTTAACGACACAGAGATGGATCTATATTATTGCTAATCCTGAATGTCCCCTCTTTTTAAATTATTTGTTATGTCTGCCTTGGCGTTTACTTATGAAAGGCTTAACGAAATTGAATAAAATTTGAGCTGGGTCCACATTTTGGTCTTTCAAATCAGATTCTCATCCTCAAATTACGTCATCTGCGCATGAGCACAATCCCCAAATTTCACTCATTCTGTTTTGTGCGCATGCGCAGATGGCGTAATTTAATTTTGAGAATCCGATTTGAAGGACAAAATGTGGGTCTTGTACAGAGTAGGATAGTTGAGTGAAAGTTATTTCAAATCTCGATTTTGCGTACTTCTTGAGAGATCAGCCGTTGAGGTTTTAAGCATTGTCATTATTAACAAGGAAACTTCCAAGATGGCGTCTCCCCTTGAACAAAATGGCACTGTCGCTCTCACGTGCTGCCAGTGATGCCGGCGACATTTGCCACACAAGATCCCGAATTTTTAATTATTATTCAATTAATAACTCTGAGAACTATATATTTTCACATTTCACAATTTCGTTATGACGAGGATTAGGAGAACTATCGATTAGACTATGAAGTGTCGTCAGCGCTCCTAACAGTGAACTGGGTACTTGGTTGGTTTATGGTATTACCACAAACGAAATGATATTGACAGAGAGAGGGGGCGTCGTCAAAAGGTCTGCCCACCACTGATATTTAGAGAACCGACGTCGCGTGGTAGACGCGCGCGCGCGCCGAATAAATAACAATGGAAATTCAATTTGCCGACGGAACCGAGGGATTCTCTCGACGACAACATTAAACGAATAACCTGCAGCAGAGAGACAGCAGGCAGGCAAGCACTTTAATTAATTGCTTAAAACGTCGGGAAATACATGACTGGGGTGGTCTACAGGTTAGACGTGACGCAATAATAACCCAGGTCGCATGTGAGTCACACAAAACGCTATACTCGAGAACCCCCCCCCCAAACCCCCCTCTCTCCTTATTTTTATTTTTTTATTCGGTTTTTACTCTCATCACATCACATAAGAGACCAAACATCATGCCACACACCATCCATCTAATGAGCCCTTTGCGTAAGAAAATGTTTTTTCACTTCTCCTTCCACCCACACTCTCGCTCAAGTGAGGTTCATGCGGTTTTTTTGGCGACAAGCCTAATGGATGGAACGCACGGAACCTGTGGGTTGACAAAAAACCTGTGTAAGGCTACACAATAACAATCTTCCTGTCCCTGTCTTTTCTTTCTAACAGAAGGATTAACTGCGCAACATCAAGGACACCTTCATAAGTCAAACTTTGCGCCCAGACTCGCACATTTGTCTGCTGACCCAGATAACAATCCCGTTTTATAAAAATAAAAAAGGGTTAAAGGTAATTTTCATAATGAATTTTAACAACGCAGGACCACACCCTGAGATGCGATATTTTTCATTAAAAAAAACTAAACGAATTATTATAATAAACAATAATAAACAAAACAGTGACAGATGTCATAGCTCTTTTACATTTTTGACATTTTGAAAAATTAGAATTTTCACGTGCTATAATAACGTCATGCAGTGGTGCCTCAACATGTTTTTTATAATTAAAAAATAGGATTTTTAATCGTTTGTCAATTGTTATGTTAAATTGAAAAAGAATCATTTTTAAAATATCTATTTGATTATTTTAT
>JAQGBY010004144.1:0-17346 GCA_034698785.1 Mycogona germanica | reverse complement strand
TCTCTGAGTGAGTGGGGGAGCACACCTAAAAGCCTTGCAGGGAAGTCCAGAATTTTTGGTTTGGGGATCGCGGGAATGTACGCAAAGAAGTACGCAAAATGTAAAATAATGTACGATCTGATGATCGTAGGAGAGAAAAATTTGTCGGGAATGTAGTGAACAACTTCCCAAAGTTTCATAGCGATCAGATGAATGGTTTAGTAATGCATAAAGGACATACAAACAAACAAACATACATTCGCATTTATATATATATAGATTCAGTCTCTCCAACTCGTCGTCAATGTCTCACGGGTTCTGTTCCGTATTGTTTTCCTTTATGTTATTATTTAATTATATATTTTTATGTGTTTACTGCTTTTATTTTTTTCTAAGTGTTTTAACACAACGTGCATGAATCTTAAAAATTTCGTGTGTAATGTTGTGTGTGTGTTTTGTATATTGTATATTGGCTAAGATGTTCATTTTCGGAACGTAATTCACACTGGCCTTGTGCAGTACCATACAATACATGAACACATGATTTAATTAAATGTCAGATTTTCGTGTATTTCGTAACAGTTGTCTGCATAGAAATTACTATTTTAAAGATGATTGCAGCGAATTATCGGCACGTTCATCGCGCAAAGAATTCTTATTATATTTTCGTACATATCGTTTATATTAAGTGCGTGAAAGGATTCGAAAACGCCCACGATGCAATGTGGGCGTTAGTATTTTCAAATCTTCGTTAGCATCGCTATTTCTATTTATGTGAAAACCGCCAATTTCACTATAATCAGCATGAGGCATGAGGTAAAAAGCCTTAAACGCTCAAATCTTGATAGCAAAAGATCCAATTATATGTTGCCGTGACACGAACAGACCATTAAGCGCCGTAATAATATGTCTTGGGTGCATAAAAGAAAATAAAATAATTCATTTTAATAATGCTGAGCATTTCTGAACCTGCACTGCTTCATGGAGGGATTCGAATCATGGATGCAACAAATTGAATTAAATGACATGGGCAGTATTGGTCCCATTTAACGACAACAAAATGCAAATGTATACAAGAAAGTGCGCCTGGGAATTTATCGACAAAAGACATGTGAGAACGCTACTGCAAACCTCAAAGTAAACAGACTGGTCGTGTTTACTTAGAAAATTAACGCCAGAGGCCATTACCAAAAAAGACAAACCAAGCGAGGAGAGAGCGATTCCTCGGAATCGACTACGGAGTATTTATTCTCTTTTGCTTTCCTACAAATATATGCATTAACGCTCTAATTTTCTGAGTCTAACTAAACACCCAGGGCTTGCCCAAGCACATACATGATACATGCATTTGTTGTTCCAAATTTAATTAACCGATTCCAAGAACAAACTACAGTATTATTGGGAATATAGTGAACGGTTTAGGAGTTACGAGGGTTTACAGTGGAAACTAAAATTAATTGATTGCAGCGTGTTAGTTTGGGATAAGGATTTGTAAAAGTAGTATCCAAAAAGGCGACTCAATTTTACTATACATAGATTTTGTCCCTCAAGAAATCTCGCATTCAGGCGATTTCTTATTTATTTCACAATATCCTTTCCCGGCCACGTTCATTCGAACAAAATATTTTTAATGTGCAATTTTAGTTGCGGAATAGAAGTACCGAATCAAGACATTTTATCGAACGCTTTGCCCAGATTCAGCTTTCAAACAAAACCTCATTTTGTACCTGTGACCTATCCTTTATGTGCGAGTATGAGCAAACATTTCGTGTATCAAGGCAGATTTGGCCGCCATCATGCGCATCGTCCAGAAAATGTGTTGCGAAATACGCTATCTCTCCGCGTCTTTCATGTCAAGGAACAATCAATCGTGAACAAAGGACTCGACAACGCCAGGCGATTGAGGCACGCAGTTTCACTAAGCTGTGGACCTATTTTTGTAGGTGCGAACTAAACAGCGCCAACCCGCAAACATACAATCTCTGTCTCGCAAACAGTTAACAGTTGCATGCTTAATGCGGAAAGTGACTTGCCTATTTAAATTTCCCTCGACCAGTGCGTTTTATACTCCGAAGACCGAAACTCTTATCGAAACCAAACAACATTCGTTAATATTTGTGTGAAAGATTAACAGTAAAGGCATGCCTTCAAACAAATGAATTAGCGTATTCTGAAACTTTGTTACTTTCGAACCTGGGAGTCAGAACCATGGGTCGTAAGCGCTGTACATGTTTCCGTGTTTATAGAAATACGCACAATTACAATTACAATATGTACCCACAAGCAGCCCCGGATGGGGTCTATGGCGGGGGTCGAACGACCAGTTGTCTCTGAGATATTTGTTAAGGAGGTCCAGAACTAGAACTAGAACCCCTCCTCCAGGAGGCGACCTGGTAATTTTGCCTAGCCCAGGCTTAGTATAAGCTACCTAGGTACAATAGGTCTCAGGAGGTTATAAGCCTTCTTTCTAAACGCTTTCACTCTAGCCCAGTCTTTGCATTCAATGAGCAAGCCCTCCCTCGTTAAAGCAATTGCGACGATCGAATCTGGTGACCCTTTCTGGCGCAGGAGGGGCCTCCGAATAATCGTCGAAGAATCGCTCCAAGATGACTAATGATAAAACACGAAAAACGCGCACACCTCGCTTCGCAACTTTGTATTGTGAATTTTTTTACCGACGACAACATGGAGGCCACCTACTGTATATTGACAGCGGCGTTCCTAAGTGAAGCCCCTTTAGCTCAGTACAGAGGGAGTGGTGTGTGTGCTCCTAAGGAGCAAAAAGGGTATTTGCTTTGAAGCATGATCGCGGTTACGTCCAATTCCTATTGGTATACAAAAACCAGGAAAAAAATGGTAGCCATGTTCGTTTCAATCAGATCAAACTTTCACTAATCGAAAGTGGTTCTTCTCATTCCCATTTGTATTTCATGATTTTATGATCCAAATGTTATGAACGGTAAGCTAAATAATTATAGTATTCAAGCAGGCGAATTGAATAAACCCTTTTCCACTTGAAAAAGTTAAAATAATAAGAATCCATTTCATCAATGTAATCCGCGGCCATCTTTTATCAAAGAATAACTCAAATTTAGCCTTTTATCCGAATTCATAATTTTTAAAAGGCATTCGATCGCATCATTTCATATATCAAACGTAATAAGGAACGTAACGCGTCATATCACTCAGACTTAAGCATCCCTATACATCATTTGTTCTTCCAATGAAGATAAATCGTATTCGAGTGAAGCAAACAAATCAACGTTGGTGTATAATCAAAAGATAATCTCGATAATTAATTTTTGAGCACAAATATTGTCTCATAGTGGACGAGTGCGCAAGATCCTGTGTATAGGTCGGTGAGGTGAGATGATCATTAATTTGTGGTTTCTGTTGCGTACGTATCCCCCTACTATATTTGCGAGAATTCAGCATAACTGTCGCTTAAATCTCATCTGACAAGGGCCGCGAGTTCAGGGAAAGTATCAGAATTCTTGTGGGTTTTTGATGTAAGCGAGGACGGCAAACCCTCCAGAACGCGTCACCGTGTCCCCGCTACACTGAACACTACGACACTTTGAGGTTAGTTAAACTACCTCCGTTTCAATTTTCTGCTCCGTAAATTTCGCACACAAAATCGTCGCAATTGTGCATTGCGTCAGCTGCTGAAACATGTAATTTATTTGGTAACAAGAATGCATCGCGTGCAACGCGTACTTATTTGTGAAGTTTGAAAATAATTCACAGAATAATTGTTACTGCAGATTGTGATTCTTTGGAAATTTGAATTTTAACTTCCTTGAAGCCCTTCATGTGAATCAGCAAATCGAATTTTAATCGAATAATAATTGATTTCAGAATGGTCAAATTGGTACACATTACATATTTCTGTATGCATTTTAAACCAATCACGTTAAATACAAGATTTACACATGCTCATGTTGAAATATAAAGCAGCGAATAGAACATATTCTGTAATTTGGCACTTACATTAACGAATCCGATTTCATTTCCTTTGTAGTCATTTATCTCCAATTGTTCCTTCAATTCCACCTGAAAAAGAATTGAGATAGTATTGATCCAATTACAGTAATTGTACTGAAGGAAACGGACTGTTTCTGCGAGTTTGAGTAAATGTATACAACGTTTGTGACAATATATTTACTCAAACCGCAAAACGTCGTATCACAAAAATAATAAAATTTACAAGTAATAGGGCTTATAATTACATTGTACGCCAGAGGCTGTAGGAACACTTGAGTGCTACCGATATGAACTTCAGTATCTGGCGACTCAGTGAAAGGGTCCTCGTCCTTGAAACAAAAATTAAATCAATTAGAAATGAAACTAGAGATGAGAAGTGACATGGTATAAAAATTTATACTTTTGGCTTTTAAGACCATTCTAATTGAATTTCAGATAATAAGCGTCTTGCATCATTAAGTGTACGCAAATCTTTGAATTCAAGTGGCCGAAATCTTTTCTCTAAACACTATTTTATCGCACTATTTTTGCAGAAATGTGCCTGTTAAACATTGTTATACGGTTTAGATTGAAATTTTTGATTTGTTCTTCTGGTTCTGTCCGTTGTTGTGTGATATTTCGAACAGGCCGCTAACGCGCAACACTAATGGGCGTGACGACTCACACGGTCGTTGTTCAGGACTACGACTGGCGGTTTTTTAACGATAAGCTGTCAGACACCGATCAAGACAAGAAATAAATGAATCTCATCCTGCTCAAGGACGTGCTCAGTTTCCATAGTGAATTTCAAAGAAATTCCAGCATGGGGAGCTTCCTACTTTTGTCGACGCTAATAGACAACCTAGGTAGAGGCACATTAAAATATAAAAAAAGGAATTTACAACGCCCCATCAGCTCGAAGACCGTTGGGATTACTAGTGAAAACGGGACATTGGGTTAAACGTGACTACCTACATGTTGCAATTTTCTATTCAACTTTATCTTACACCTATCTCTAAAGAAAAAACCTTTGCGTCTATACACCTTCTTATGTCAGAGTGCAAAATTGAAATCCCCTTTTGCTGCATGCTGACGCCTGGCTTCACCTTGGCATTGAAATTAGGGTACAAAAAAATTATGTTCAGGGTGATTTGCATTTTTCAGTATGACCTTTTTCCTCTATCAGAAGATACGTATTGCCCTGTTGCTCTATATACTGTTTCGCCAATCACAATTGGCTCATGACTTTGCAATAAACGCGACTTTTTAAGAATAAAAGTGAGATAAATTGATATCAGTCCACAATTAAGTATTGATAAGTTCCCTGATTATTAAAGAAACTGTTCGAGATTATTGTTTCGACCGATGCAGGTAAACTTTACCTAGAATCCAAACGCGACTTTCGCAATATCTTAATGTAGGAAATGTTTTGCACAATAAGAGTAATCAGAAAAAAGAGATTTGTTGATTTGGTAAATAAAATATTCCAATCGCTATATATATGAGTTTTTGGATTGAAGAATTAATTTTCTTACTTCCGGTAGCTCCCAAGCATCGTCGTCTTCGTAGTTAGCGTACATCTCTTTCATCATGTACAAGCGATTAAGAAACTTTTCCTTGGGCCAGACAAATTCTTGGCCGTTTTCAAGATTCCTCATTTTGACGCACACCTGTAAAATTGTCCACGGTGAAGCCAATTCTTTAATGTACGAGTAAATATTTGTATGAAAAATGGACCGTATGAAATTTCATACGAATAGCGTCGGGTGGTTGCATTTTAGTAAGCACATGAAAGAACGAGAGTTTTTCAAAATGCTTGTTTTCTTTAATTTCAATGTATTGCAATAATAATAATAATATATCGTATTATATATTAATTTCAAAGTATGGTCTGCTAGTTCATAAGTGTACATTGGATACCCGAATACTATTTTGAGGCGAAAACATTTCAAAATAGTAGAGTAGAAGCCGATGGTAATAATGAAAAGAACGAAACGATTTCTAACTGTATCTATGACGTCACAGGTACAAGTACGCATAATGCAGTTTCAACTTCTACGAAAGATTCGTTTAATATTTGCTGAGACTTTGCTAATAATGAATGAATCCTTTTTTGAACGGAACCAGTGAATTTCTAACTGTATCTATGACGTCACAGCATTTACCTACAACAGTATAATGCAACGGAGAACGTTAGATGTCATGCACTGATGCAGATCATTTGCAAGTCACTAAACTACGAGTATGGAATGGACTAGTCTACTGGTTTTCTACTCACTACAGTTGCATGCCCAGCGAAAAGATGCGTCTTACATCAAACGCTACTCTATACTAACCTCATATTGGTGACTATTAGTGGTTATGTCAATCTATTAAGTGAATAATAATGGGATTATTAAGTCAGATAATGCGGAAAAAATAAAAATCAATTTGCTCATATGTGGCAAAAGATATCCTAATAATAAGGTAATCCGGTCTTCCCCATTGAGAACACCTTTATTCCGTATAAATGGACAGTGGTGCAATGGATTGAACAGAAATTATTTCAACTGGACTAGTGTAATCTAGAATTAATAGTTTATTCACTATTACTTTTTATATAACTATTTTGTTTTTCATTAATATTTTAAAATAATACTATTGTCTCTTTTGCGCATGGATTATTCTAAATTCTGCAGCAATTGACTGCCCTGACTGTAAATCTAATTGGTTTATGAAAGATTAAGCATCTAAATTTATTACAATAGAATAGGAAGAACGTCTGGGTTATATTCAATAATGGGAGTTTTGCCCTGGACAGACCGGAAAATGAAAAAAATTTCATTTTAAATTTTATTAAAAGCTTACTTCTATTATTAGTCTATAATTAGTCTAATTATATAACATTATAAGAGTTATCGCCAACTCTCGTTCGTCTTTATCGTCCGGTCTGTCCCGGGCACAACTCCCATTATTTAATTTATTACCTTGAATAGCAGATTCAATTTAGACATAATCATGATTTGTGAAAAGGGCTGCATAATTAATTTGATTAATTTGTATTTATTGAAATTCCAGATATTTTCACCCATTCTGTTTATTAAGAAAATACGGGCTTGTTTTACTACTATCATTTAAGTGCACTGGGTGTCATGAAAATTCTACATGCATAGGAATAATCTGTTTTTATTGCATTTATTTGTTGAACTGACATTCCCTATGTATGGAGACTTTTGGTACACTCTGCATATTTCAATTAATAATACTTTACATTGACAAAGAGAAAGTTCGTGCATAACGAGTTTCGAATACAATATATTAATACAATTTATATTTTCCATTCTCTATCAACTGTAGTGAATGCCACTACAGCAGTTTCTGTATAACAACTCGGCGCTTCAGCACTCTTCGAGAGACACATTTTCTACCAAACATTGCGTAATCCACCTTTACCTGCGTTCTTGTTTCCGAGCAAATGAGTTGTGACGGTAGCAGAATAATTTCGAATTTTACCCTCCTGTCCAATTCGGAGCTGATGCAATTGGCCTCCTGAACGGCCGGCAGAACTCCTAGCAAGTCCTCCTGCAGCATAGCGCTTTCTGAGAATGGAACAATCAAATATTGACTTTCATAACTAAACGTCGTTTTAGTTTCAATATATATTTGAAAACGACATCGCATGTACAAATTTGCATAGCCGTATTCTTCAAGCAATACCAAAATCAGTCTGATTTCCCAAGAGTTCATTGTTATTGTTCAGCTATGTCATCCCGAAGTTATTATTGCATTCGTTTCTCCCTGAGGCACTTTGCTATAGGCGAATTACGATACGCAGATAACATTTCGAATAGAATGATCCTTTTTAACATTCTCAAAAGACTCTGAACAAACTGAGCACGCACTAATTAACTGACACAATTTGACCACGTTTGAATCCTTTGATTACAGTATAAGGAGTTACGGTTATTTGTTGGTTTTAATGATGACTAAGTGTGTCTATAATATCTGCTTTGCTACGAGTTACATTGAAAAAATCAGAAAAGAGAAGAATCAACGACACCGCATGCAAAAAGGTTTCCGCTCAATTAATGAAATGACAAATCTGATGGCGAACATCAGATGGATCATGGATCAATGGATCAGCCAATATTTGTCATTTCATTGATTTTGCTGTTGTCTGAGCGATACATTTTCGCAATCTGTCTAACATAACGTACCAGGATTATTTCCACCGTTGGGGGTCGTCGGTAGCACAACTCCTGCCTTGCGAGCAATTTCCTCCTGAGCCATGGTGTAGTCCACCACAGGATATTTGGTACCCGACGAGTCACGCTGTTTCGGATGTCCGAAAACAAAAAGTTGAGTTGCTCCAAACAATAGTCTATATCAAATAGACGCCACAAAAATGAATTGATAACCTACAATTTGCTCTTTCTATGGATCCACAAAAGCAACCGAATGCTCGGATCGGTGCTGATATCGAATGAATCATTCGTTTTCGAGAATGCTCAATACCTGAACCATCGAAGCAATTTTATATTTTATTATGGAATTCAATCTTTAAATTTATTCGTGTAGACTTTCACTTTCCAAATTGTATTACATTATAGTTTTAGCAGCAGCTTGGAAGCAGATATTAATTCGATTTTATTATTACCCTAATACCAATTGAAAAACTTCCCATTTGAAATAAATCGGTCAGAAACACTTAAAGAATATCGGCATCGACGTTATTGGAACAGTTCTAATTTCTGTACGGTAAAATTACTTCGCCAGTTTTAGCGAATTTATTAAAATATTATGTCAAACGCAACGCAACAGTACCATGACCGAAACACGAAAGGGTTTTTGAAAGGGTTTTCGAAACTTGTTTGCGTTCTCTATCTAAAAATGCTCGCTGTAAAGATGAAACGTTAATCGTAAATTCCAAGCTGGCTAGACAATCGGTATGCAAAGTTTTAAAACACGTCATTTGGGTTGGATTTGCGAGCGGTAATTTATGGGTGTTGGACTCGTAAAGTAGTCTCCTCCCTCCCCTTCCCTCTCCATTTCTTGCACCTGCCTACAGGTGCACTGGCCTACCTGTCGTTGTGGTGGAGGCAGAGTTTTTTTGTCACTGGTTCGCCATTATACAAGACCCGGGCTTCATCGTTAAATGGTTCCAAGAAACATTCGCCGTTGTCGGCCAACGTGATCGTCGCGTGTTTATCCAAGATGCTATCGGGAAAAGACATTTGTCGTATTTAAAATGTGAGACATAAAAAATGTGGTCGGCGTAGAAACGAATCGCGAACTCGTGTCGTTATAAGCAATTTTAAATTACCTCGTTCTAATACATGTGATAATTTATATTCGTTTCGCATCGTTAATTTCAATTGTGTTGCATTTTTTAAAACTTTTATCTGCAATTTAATTTGTACGCACCTCGGACCCATAACTACAATGCCGCATTTAGTTCCTTTCTTGCTTCCAACCAGATTGGCGCCCTTGACAAGAATATGAACAAGTCTTCCGGCCAATTGGGGATCGAAGTTCAAATTCGACAGGTGAGGCTTTGTCTTCTTTTCTTCCTGAATTTTGGCGAATTCTAAACCACCCTCGCCCTAAAAATAAGATTATTTAAAATACATATTTCAGTTAAATCCTCACGCACTGTGTTGTCAAATCTTAATCTTGATCTCGCGTCACCCTAATGAATTTTATGGGGACTGCAGTATCATAAAATCCGCATGTTGTTGGAATGAACGTTGGTTAGGTTAAAAACGGATTCAGATTCCGAGATTCGGTTATTCTTTCACAATTTTCTCATGTTAATTGGTCAGTGGAACTCTTTACTAAGAAACTCGTCGTTGAAACAATACAACTTTAAATATACATTGAGCATTAAAGGTACTCGGAACCTTAAATTGCAATCGGTCATGCCTTGTAAATATTCTTTCATTCATAATTTAAATTACATATTATAACAATTCGTGCACGGAAGTAAAGGTTAAATTGTTAATTAAATATTATCGCATCATTTTTCATAACACTAAACCAATCGTTATAATACTTAG
This sequence comes from Mycogona germanica, assembly GCA_034698785.1. Taxonomy (NCBI): domain Eukaryota; kingdom Metazoa; phylum Arthropoda; class Diplopoda; order Chordeumatida; family Chordeumatidae; genus Mycogona; species Mycogona germanica. Next base: position 7,369 of record JAQGBY010004144.1, on the reverse strand, counting down.
GACCAGTGAGAACAATCTGGAAATACATTTAAGCGATTCGCGTATTTTTTCCTGGTTTAGTTTGCCAGAATTCCGAATTTAGCATACGGTCGTCAGGTCGGGTCTTTCTTGCCTTCTCATGCAATACTAATAGCTTAATTAGACGCAGCGGTACTTGAAGTAGGTAGGGGGTCTAACAAATTTCCTAGAAACATTTCCCACATGGGCTTTGACGCTTTGTTTCAACAAAGCCCTCCCCCACCGGGCCCCACGTCTGGAGACTCGTGTGTTATATTGGACGCTTACGACCGACTACCTTCAAAATCCTGGTCGAAATCTTAACGTCGCCGATTTGCGAGCGCTAGATTTTGGCTTTTCCGTTTCGAGTGGTCATTTCGTAGATCCAGGCCCGTACGGAAACTGCCACTAGTCGCCAACGCTCCAGCATCACTTCAATATGCGCCCACGGTAGTCAATAATAAATACGCGGGCATTTTAATACCATCCGCCGCTAGACGGAGCTATTGGTCTATGCCATTCCGCACGTTAACCATACCAGCATGACGGCCGCCTAATTAAATTGCGAGCGCCTGATCTATTCTCACGTCAACGTCGAGCAGAATTTCGTCTGGAGAGTGGACGTCGGGGGTCAGGCGACTGGGCTTCGGAGATAACACCGGCTTAATTAGCTGCGGCGGGAGGTGGTACAGCTCTGTACTTGTCATATCGAGCTATATACGCTCGAACGAGAAATTCTACGACGGGGAATTATACAGTATCTTGTCTCTGACATACGCAAGAGGTCCTTTGGTGTTGGTAACTACAATCTAATACTTAAATTCGTAATTGCAAAATCGTAATTTAAAAAATAATCTTCAAAAATTAGTAAATCTCCAAAGGTAAGTTACAAAGCAAGGTACTATAATAAAATATTCATAATAAATTCATAATAAATTCATAATGAAATAGGGTTTGTCTCCGGGACAGCACCGGACGGTCGTCTTTTTTCGTCCGGAGCTGTCCCGGAGACAACCCCTATTTCATTATGAATTTATTATGAATATTTTATTTTATTATATTTCAAGTACGACTTTGCCTCTTATATACTTATATTGTAATTGCAATATATTAAATAAATTATTGCAATATAAATACGTAAACGCTTTCTGAATTGAATTGACATTTTTCTACTCTAGCTATTCAGACGCATGTCAGACGAGCATCGTCTACATGTACAAAATAGTTCTTAGCTATTTTCAAAATCATAAATATGTATTTTCTGGGATATTGGTGAGCAGGGCATCCTATTATTTTTTAGGTTCTGTGTTCTTTCGTCAATGTATCGAGGATTTTAGATGCCTATGAGCACGTAAATTGAGTAATTGCAATTTTGCGAAACGAATTCGCGACCGAACGTCAATATGCTAACGTCAATATGATCTGAAGAGTTCTAGTATAAGGTACAAGTCGTGGCCTTTTATTATGACGAGCACGAAACTTGCTCCGACACCGACTCTAAAAATATCGATATTTGATCTATTAACATGGAAGGCAATTTCGTATTCAAGTGTATATGCTTATAAGGTCCACTCTGACTTCAATATTTGCACGGCCGCGTTCGCCCTGCTCTGCGCCTCATTTCGAAATATTCCGTAAGAGTTAAGAGATGGACAACGAGCGGCGCCATTGGCCAATCATGTATGTAGAATACGCCAAAAAGAAAATAAACCGCGTTTGATTCGCCTAAGTGCCCCATTCCCACCACCCCCTTTCTACCCTCTCCACTATCCATTACAGGGCTTTACATATACCAACGATAAATATTCAAGAGATAAAAGCCAAAGTCCTTCAATGTTTGAATAATCAAGACAGAGATGCTACGCTTCGGTAAATAACTAGCCAGGGCTCATATATTTTAAGAACGAGCGCTGTATGCAAACTTTGGATGCACTGTAAAACGAGACGACTACATTATTGTCGCAGTCAGTCATATATCTTGTAATGGTAAAAATATCTCAATTCTCTTAAAAAACGATGAAGTACTACTTCATCAAACTGCAAACTTTCATAAAGTACTAGCTGACACGTCGCGCTTTGCTGCGATTCGATAGGATGCATTCATTTGCATCCCGCTTTCCCGTGCTTTGCCGCTTTCCCTTGCTTTGCCGCTTTCCCGTGCTTTGCCGCTTTCCCGCGACGCATGCAAATTTACTGTGAGGGGAGGGGGGGTTCTGAACTGACGTCAGCGAGAAGAACAAAAGAGAGAAGAAAGTTGGTCACACCGCCTCGTGCACACAATTTCCCTTTTTCCCGGGAATTTTTTTGCCCGCTCGGTCACACTACCTCGTGCGTAGTTCAGTAGATGTCTGCTAGAGGCAGGCTAAAACCAGTTTATCCCGAAAAACAAATATATCCGGGCAATTTTTCCATTTTTGTTACCGTAACAATATGACCGGGACTATGACCAATGTTTTTTTTAAAAATCATCGAAATCGGTCCAGTAGTTTTCGAGTCTATTAAGGACACATATACTCACATACATTCATTTTTATAAATATATGTTTAATATGGAGTTTCTGGAAATATGCCTTATATGGAAATAGCTTTGACGCTTGAAAATTCAAGTAATTCAATATTCCGCATATGCTAGAGGTAAGACTACCTACTTGTAAAACCATAAATGATGTAAGACTGTAGAAATGACTTCAAAATAGCGGTAACCTTTAAGTCATTTCGGTTTGCAGTGAAGTGACTACTCTAGTGTAGGTCAGAAAGGTTGAAGTGCAGAGAGCCTTCTGTTTCTGTTTAGGCCAACTCCCCCGGCGCTCTAATTTTAACTTTAGCAGGTATACGACGACACATAAGAGCGACGTGTTGAGAAATTGGCCAGATTAATTAATATCGGAGGCCGGGAGCAGCGGCAGGGAAAAATTGATTATTTACTCTCAAGATGTGGCCGTCAAGCTGTCCCAATAAGCTGTCCACACTCGGCCCTGATGCAAACCATGCCGCTGGACGCTGCACACACGTAATTTGTTCGCCTGCTTGCTCGCTTCGAGACTGATTATCAACATAAATTTGCATAAACAAACTGCTGTGCCATTCATTTTGGTCGGACATTGCGTGTGCAGAACGTGCGGAGCGAGCTGGGATTTCTTTTCTAAAGTTTCGATCTTGCGACTATCTGCTTGAGACCTCTGGTGCGCATCAACAGTTTCATAAATAAGCAAAGGGGAGATGAGATGGTCTGGGAATATATCTGGGTCTCGAAATCTTAATATTTTCTAAATCTTTTTGGGTTTTGTCGAAGGAAAATGGGTGATGTCTTTTCAAATTACGTTTCACAAAATTGAGTTTATTATTTTTATTTATTGAGCCTCGCCAGCTCGTCGTCGATTTTTCACGGCTCTGTCCCGTGCTCGTTCACTTATAGTGTTCACATATTTTAATGATGAAGTGACCTTATTAGCCAGGAGTTATTTTTGTAGGTCATGAAAAATAAATTTCATTCCCCCTACAAATTTTAAACCAATAAAACAATGAGATGAGATAGATCAGATAGTTCCTGAATTCGGTTTGTTTTCGGAATTACAAACCAATGTGTGTGGCTTTGATTCACTAATAAAAAAAACTCCTTTGTAGTGAATTTTATCAGCCTAATTATTTTTTACAGCTAATGATTTTTTTTTGGATTTCAATTTATTAGTTCCTAGTTTTAATTTCAACTGCTTGAAATGGTAATGACATTTCAAGCTACATTTGGTGGCGGATCTCAGGAGTCATTTTTGCAGGTCGCTCCCGCCAGTGTTTTGGCCACCTCGAAAGCCTGCATTGCGCCAACACTGAAAAGTTTTCTATAAATATACAGCGAGTGAAACTGGGATGAAAATTTAAAGAGAAACTATGGGAGTTTTTGCAGAGTGTAACGCGTCGTGCAGTTGTTATCGCTCGAGCAGATAGGGGGCGCGCGCGCGCGCGTTCCAACTTTTGGAAGAATCGCAACTTGAGATTAGAAATTGCGCTGACATTGTAAAATCGGTGGACGCCGGAACGCCCATATTCAGAGAACGGAAGTCAGACAGCGGAAGCTGTGATCCGTGCAAGCCTGCACGCTCAACAATTTTCGAATGTAAAATAAAAATGCAAGGTCGACGTTATCTCATGTACTGTCCTATTGCCTCCTTTTTAATCTGCTGTACGAGAGTACAAAAGGCTTGCTTGCTGACGAGCCAATAAGGTTCGTGTTCATTAGAAATTTCGAGGTTCTTTGAGTGACCCTTATTTGGATTATCTTTTGCATTTTTCTAGCTATATGTATATCAATGACTACGCGAAGCAGGGGATAATTCTAACACGATGATAACTCTAACAACGGTAATAAAAATAAAGATAATACAGATTTGTGCGTACTTGGAAATAAAGTGAATTTCGTCCAAACAATAGTCGATAGTAGTAGTTGGATACAAGATATAGTATCCAATCAATTGGTTGTGGGTCATCAACAAACTGTGGCTAGGAGGTCACGGGTTCGATTCCCGGCGCGGGCTCTCGAAAATTTCGATCCCGGGGTACTGGACGTGTCCCTCGCATAGTTCCTAAGCACCATGAAGGGTACAGAACGCCTGTAGTGCGGTGACTACAGTTGATTGGAACAAAAATTAACTAACGACTATTGTTTAGATGAAATTCACTTTTTCAATAAATAGTGTTCTTGGTGTAAGCTGTCGACAAAATAGCAATTGCGTTTTTAATCGTGTATTGTTCTCGTGCGCAATTTAAAGATTATGTTATAAAATTTTCGAAAAATAAAACTCACCCCTTTCTCACGCTCAGCTTGCTGCAATTTTTCCTCGAATGATTTCTTCAATTCGACGATTTGTAGTTCGTTCTGCACCATCATTGCTTCCATTTCCTCCTTCAACTGTTTCTTCACCAAATCCACGCTCTTTCCTATTGTCAATAAAAAAATAGTATACGCATTAGACAGAATAAATTTAAAAGAAATAATTTATCAGACTTTCTAAACCGATTTTCTTTCAATATAACAATTTAAAAAAATTGTGCAGACGCCAACGTTGTCATCAATAATTTCAAATATAAAATTCAGTCAGTGTTCGAGAACTGTTTTAGTAAAATTACAGTCTGTAACAAGACTTAATGATTGTTTGAAATGTGTGGCTGTAAAGCGCACGGTGGCGCCAGTGGTTGTTTCCCCGCCCGACGCGCGCTCATCGAAGTTGTAGAAATTAATGGGACCATAGCAGAAAGGAAACCATAACTTCGAATTGGGGGTAAAGTTTCGTGTATATAGACCGGATAAAATATAAACATTACAAGTGTATCGGCGCGCGCCGGTGTTATCATCACACGTCTATAGTGCATGCGTATGGAACGGAGTATAGAGTTTATAGATGCGCTCGCCCCATGAACGTACAATTGCGATTATATTGCCGTCGAGCAGTTACATTGCTCCCCGCGCTAATTTATTTATATGAACCATCTGCATGATAATATGCATCGCGTTGCCCATGTTCTGAATATGCGGCGGCCCACCACACCATCAGCTTGAGCCGCATCTCTATATTGCATGTAAGGGATTTTAAAAATAGATCTCCGCGCAGTTCGGGAGCCGAACAGATTTTATGCTTCGGTCATCGTATCCTTTTCGAATATAATTGTCATTAAAAGTTGAGCGGGGGGGAAATACAACTATTTTACTGCTCACTCCCCAAAACATATTCCAGTTCGCACAATTGGAGATTCTGTCAAACAGGCCCATGGTTTCTGGATTGCTCATTCGCGAACACTGTAAACTGATTAAATAATATTTCGTATCAACTCTTTCGAAAATAGCGAAATCGTTCCGAATAAAAGTATACCATTATATTAAATTACAAGAATTTTGTGCCCGGCTTTGCCTGGGTTTACAGTAACCACCAATGAAATAAAAAATTAATTGTTTGTTGTAAAATTAGAATTTTTACGTGCTATAATAACGTCATGCAGTGGTACGAGCCTCAACATGTTATTTTTATATTTATAAATTGGGATTTTCAATCGTTTGACAATTGTTATGTTAAATTGAAAAATAATAAATTTTAAAATATCAATTTGATTATTTTATGTTTTTTAATATTGTTATTTTATTTTTATTTTGAAAATATTATTCCGGTAATAGTATGTGGTATGGTGTGCTTGGTTGGAACTGTTATCTGGTTTGCTTGGTTGTCTCGTGAAATCGACGACGTCATGCTTTTGATGTGGAGACGCCATTTTTAAAGTTTGAAGCGAAAGGGAGATTATCCAGAATTTGGTACGGTTAAATATTGAAAATTGAGATCTGATATTCCGTCGCTAGCGAATTATGATGGGTTACTAACTGTATGTTAATTTTTATGTAATTTCATTGATCCGTTCGAGAGTTAGTCTCCGGACACGAAAATCGAAATCTCTGTAGTTCGAGTTCGGGACAGCGCCTAATACCAAGCCCATCCTAATTATTTAATTCTAAGACGTTTTTAAGTCTTTAGGATTTAAGTCCATTTGTATTTTTAGAAATGGAAATGAAATTTATATTCAGTAGTAGGTGCTATAATTGCAGCTGTTTCTGTTTTCGTGGACGATTGGGGTACGAAACTTGAAACCACTAAATGTGATTGAAGGACATTGAAATTGAACCTATAAAAACAACCGCAATTAAATCAACTGTAAATCAGCTTACACCCATTTTAATTCCCGTGACACCCATAGAATGGTTGGTAAAATTTCTCTGACCAAATTAATGCTACGCACATCAGATTCAATTCGTATTTCAACATTCAATTAAGCGGGACAGGTCGAAAATAGTTTGCCGGACGGAGATCTCTCGGATTTCCATTTAGCCAGCCAGGGTCCATCCACACACACACAGAGAGAGGAAAGGCGATGGATTGTGTGACTCCTGGTGGCTAATATGAATAAGCCGTCGAATGACCCCAGCGTGTGTACAATTGAGCCGTAATCATCGCAATCATATGGCGGTCAGACCAGGCCATCGTGCACATATTAGCCATCCATATAATTATTATGCGGCGCGGACAAGATTCGAATAGAGAACGGGAGTTGCGGACAATAATAAGCCAGCCGAAAAGCTCACGTTTAACCGTTATCTGTGAGGACCAGATTTCTAGGTGATAGAAAAACACGTAATGAGCACCTTAAATGTGCTTCGACGACTATCTGAAATTATTCAAATTCCTTTTCGTCAGAAACGCAACCAATAGGAAGTTTCTAATATTACATTTCTGAATTTCTTCAATTAATTAGTAGGTAGGGGTGTCGAGTGGCAGAGAGGTAGCGCGTTCGCCTCTTAGCCCGTGATCGCGGTTTCGATTCCGGTCGACACCTTCGG
>JAQGBY010004143.1:0-17346 GCA_034698785.1 Mycogona germanica | reverse complement strand
TGTAATATTGAAAATTGAGATCTGAAAAGTGATCGCTAGCGAATTATGGTGGTGTACTAACGGTATGTTGATTTTTTAAATTTTTCATTGAGCCGTTCGAGAGTTAGTCTCCGGACAAGAAAATCGAAATCTCTGTTTTATAATATAGGATATTTCAAATACTTCATCGTAAACCCATCAATTAATGAACGCACGAACGCAATGCATCTATAAATTTTCACTTTATGTTAAATCTACATTCATTTTAATAATCAGCCCAATTTTTTTGAAAGTGTTAATGAAATCGCTGGCCGAATCCAGACGTTTGCTTTGTTCCCAACAATGGTAACGATGGGAATCCCACGCGCCTACGAGTGAAATCAGAAATAAAGCAACGCCAATTATAGCAATAGTTTTTTTTAAATTCTGTATTGAAGTTTTGAGAAAAATGGAGAAAAATGTTTTTTAAAAAAAGATGTACATGTATTTACAGCATAGAACGACAAATTACACTTCGCAGCATAACGTTATCAAAAAGACTTCGATTCTCAGTACAACACCAGCGATGGAAGATTAAAGGCGATACAAAAAGGTATTTTTTTTCTCTTCTACATAACAATAACTAGACGCACTTGAAAAATTAAAGATGATTTTCTTTAGTTGTGAGATGAGAAAAAAATGAACCAACCGAGTGCAGTCAGACCAGTGTACACTTTAAGTGATTTTTGCAAAATCACATCGCAACCTCAGATAAGATTTCGGACTTTCCTAGTCCAAAATGTACAAGCTGAGTAAGAATGAATCTGAGGAAATTGTACTCCACTCTCGTCAGCGTCAACGACTTGGTTTCAACCACCAGCGTTGAGTTTATATGAGACATACAATACACCATAGCTAAGATTTTCTAAACACATCTACAAATCAATCGTTGTCTGAAAATTTCAAATAAAGAAACTATTTGCATTTGTTGAGAAGGAAAGAGGTTCCGTGAACGCTGTAACCAAACCCAGAGATAGTTTAGTCGAGACAATGTATTAAATTTGAGCACACGGGGGGCCAGTAGTTCTGAGTTGCCCAGCAATGAAAAAGTATAATAGGAGAGACATCGTAAACATTCTGAACATGCATTATAACAAAACAACTGACATTCCCGCTGATACAAAATCTAAAAGTGCTTGGAATTTGGTTGGCGTTGTACAATTCAGAGAAAATGTTGTACATTGTTCGAACAATTTGTTTCGCGTGTGAGCGTCGATGAAGTAGTCGAAATGTACAACGCGTCCCAGTCCAAAGCGCTTCGAAATTAATAATTAAAAAAATAATAATTCGCTCACATATAGCACACAGTTCATAACAACACCATGACCGAGAAAACACAACCGTTCAACGTCAATATAATTATTCTTCACCCCACTTCCGTTTCGTTGTTTGTCTTCCGGCAGTTATTCTTTTAAAAAGTTTGTCGATGATTTATGTAGTATCATACAAGTGAATCGGCTCCAAATATTGCACAGGAGCCTCGCTAAATTATATTCATATAGGAGTGATATTGAATCGCGTCATTTGCGACTATATACATGTATATATTGTTATACATATATATACTGTATATATATATATATATATATAGACTGTCGACATGTGAAAATAACCATATAGAAAAAATAGTATTTTTCCTCTTATTTTTTTATCTCGCCCAATTAACACGCGCATGTTCTAACATGTCGCCATCGATATAGGTAATGGAATCTGCGGCATGCGTTTTACATAATATGAAAAGCAGTACATGTATATTTTACGACGCGCACTTGTAAAAAAAAAATTGAAGGTACCATTACAATTCGCAACATCTTTAAATAGAACAATCTTGTGTCGGTGGGTTCCAGTTGCAATGGCCTAAGCAGAGGGTGTAAATATTTTTTCTCCATGCCAATCTCGGTATAAAAATTGCGACCATCAAGAAAAAGACTAAGCCGTTTAAGTCGATTAAATTGATACGATGCGGAACCGGGGATTCGTGCTCTCAACTTTAATCCAGATCCGACAAACGAGTGTTCCGAGAATTTTTTGTCCTCCAGCTAGTATTTAGGAAAAGATTCGTGTTTAGAGGGCGATTAAATATCGCGAGTCTTTCAACCGCTAATTTTAACTTGGAATTTGAATTGAAGACATTCTCACAAACACTGTGCACCAATTTTCATTACTAAAATACATAACAATTCATATTATTTCTGACAAGATTGGCATGGAGTAAAATACCGTATAATAACATTATTCCGGGGCCGGCAACAATTATTATCCCAAGAAATTGGTACCCCTAGTCATCTAGAATCAGCGAGCGAACGACAGGAGACAGCAGTTTTAGCAGATTGTAAAAAATTCTTTGAAACTTAATACCTTAATAGATAAAGAGACTGGAAATTCTGCTATTGTTAACATTGACCCATCTTATAAAAACGACTTTTGTTATTTCCTTATAGGATAGTTTCCGTTTTAGTTATTTCCAATCGAGCCACAAACTTAATTAGAATAAATACAAACCGCGATAACGATTTTCTTGGGTCTGACATTACATGTCGGGTCTCAAGATTCGCGAACTGGGAACAGAGTATTAATATTCTGACGTGGGGACATGAGTTAGTTACATACGCATGATAATTTACACGAGTATTGGCAACAGAAAAAATAAACATATTACTGAGAGCAATTTGACGAGTCATCTGAATTGCCGACAAAAAATGTCGCCTGGTCACTTCAATGAGCATCGCAGGGGAATTTTATTCAGGTTAATTGGAATGGCAGGCAACGATATTTCTCCCCAATATTCATGTGTCCAATGTGTGACCCCGCACTGAGCAGAGCGTATTTAAATATATTTGAGGAAATTAATAATAATAACGTTAACTGGATATCAAAAATTAATTTATGGTAGTTGACATTTTTTAAAAGTCAAAATAGGAGGGTTTTTCAGCCATTGATATTGCCCAACGCTCGAATGATCAATTAAGCACTGCAGAATTAAAAACAAAAACACATTTGTACGCATTCTGCAACTGACCATTCCAATACCACGACAGTTCCTATTCACTTGACAATTCGAATTATAATCATTATACAACAAACACATTAATGAGGAATTTTTGAACGGTTAAAATCAATTAAATTGCTTCTGAATTAAATATCTTACAAGTTTTCAACTTCATAGTCTTCTCAAGAGATAATCTGGTGTCATTTGTAATTTACATTTTGAATCCAATATAATTGCGTCTTATTTTGGTCAGGTGCATAAAAGAAATTGCAAATCATTGAAGCTCAATCTGCCGCCCCATATTTTGGTTATATGAAATGTAATGTCTTCCAGACACACACGCACACACAGACACACTGAAAAGCATGGAATATATTGTAATTAACAGCTTTATCGAGCCCCAGTGAACAATTGCAGCCAAATCTAACTTGTATCCAAATCGGAAACTGCATAGAGTAACTGGACGAATCGCTGGTTTGACCATTTGAACTGAAATCGGTTTCCACCTGTGTAGATTACTTTTGTTTCACATTCGGGGATTTTAACAACCCCATTCGTGTGTTTCTATTATCATTAATAAAAATAATTATAATAGAACGATAAAAATTATGTTTAAAGTGTGGCTAGACAGTCCGAGTAAATAATTAACAACTCTTACATACACGCAACCGATGGAAAAGTAATTATCACAATTAATATTGCAGGATGTCAGTTATTCAGAATTCAAGTATTCCACCGCAAAAATTGAAAGTGAAGAAATGAAGAGGAAAGGGAACAGGGCAGATCTTGACATTTTGCTAAAATGTTGCAGTTTCGAATTTGAATGCTAACCTGACTCTGACTTGAATCAAACATTGACCGGCAATGGCCCAATTTTCTTCAGAACTTTTAGGACTATCAAGCAAAATAATTCGTGTCCACTGAACACTAGAATAACAAATCCTAAAATTGCATTAGAAAAAAAGTCTAACGCCATGGAAACGTTTAGGTTTCAAATGATTGTGTCACAGTGAAATTTTCAGTTAAAACTGGCCTGATCCAATTTTCAGCCATTTTCTATTCAATATAATTCATAATGTCAAAAGTTGATTAATTTTTGCGAGCGATTACACTAAATCATAGTTTCCTACTCCATTTCGGCTTTAGATAACTGTCCCATTTCTCTTTTTTTAAAAAAACAATTTGGTGTCATGCACTGCACAAAGACAATGGTATAAATAATTTTGAGCCAAAAGAGCTTGCACACTGAAGAAAAAAAAATACACCATCAATAATAATTTAAGTATTATACAACATTCTATTACGCATTCTCAATGCACCCCACAAATAAGCGAGAGGGGGGTTAAAAATAATTTCTACAGTTTCCGCCATCTTCGGTGACAACATGCACACGAAAATCTAATCATGGGTAAGCGACACACACCTATACACAAACTGTCTCAAAACGTCTTCAAAACTGGTTCACAGAAAAGAAAAGAGCAAAATTGAACGAGAACACGTTTCAGTGTCGAGAACCTCGGAGCACCTCGGATACAAATTGAAAAAAAAAGTGATTTTGCAGAGAGCCTATTTTTCAAAACCGCAGATGATGCACACACAAGACACGACGAGATTTACAGAATAGAAGACGAGACGATGATCGCGATGAAAAGGCGTAGAAGAAATGTTTTTTTGGAGGAGTTATATAATATAGTATATATATATATATATATATATATATGTGTAGGCGTCGTTTGGAGAAATGGAAAAAACGGTCGCGGATCGTTGCCGGAAGTTCACGTGACGTGCTGTCAATTCGCGCGGATCGTTATTCCCCAAAAAAAAGCGCTGCGGACAAACACTGAGCAGCGATGTGATTCCGCAGCCATAGAGTTGAGTTGTGTGTGAGCAGTAAAATGCACGCGTCGAAACGGCAGTGATGCCAGACGATCATTTCCTTCCCGCACTATTGATGAACTACATCAGTCAACTGGGCAGAACTCGCACATTCACACATCAATTACTCGCACGAGAAAAGCTTACACACTACAATGCGAAACGACTTTGGTATTTCACCTTCCTTCAATTTAGAAGTCAAATTTCAGCGACTTGTACATATTTGCCTCCATCAGTAGTTTCGATTAAATAAAAATATGAGCTTCCAAACATCCAATGCAATCTAGAAAATAATCTATAATAAGATGTAAGGGGAAAATTGCTTGGACTGCAATTAAAAATCGGCAACAAGATCATCAATAAACCTAAGTTTACGACAGATCTTCACAAATACATAAAGCCTTTGAAGAAATTGCAGTCCAAGCAATTTTCCCCTTACATCTTATTATTCCTTATATCGGTATCATTATCTACTATTTTTGAAATATAATCTATGTTTGTTATTCAGATAGAGAATACTAGAGTAGCCACAATTCTAAATCAGTTTAACCGAAAGATTGCATGTTAAAAAAAACTCCACGTCATTCGAAAAGCAGCTTTGTCCGTATTTGTCTGAGAAATCTAGAGGAAATCTGTTCAGAAAACAGACGCTCATAATCACCATATTTAAATTCCTAAATTGTTTAAAACTGAGACTAAACATGTTGTTTACTTCTAAATCGGTCACATGCACATTGCACTTGCAAATACTGAGAAAATATTCAAAATCAGATTATATAGGATTAATCATTTCTAGCCAAATTCAAATTACTACATAAAAAAAGACAAAATCTACACAAGTCGCTGAAAATGACTAAAATTGAGGCAAAATTATGAGTCCCGTCGATTTGCAGTGCACACAAAGACGACAGACCAGTCAACGACTCGCGTAAAATTGGCGCGACCATCAATATCAAACAACCAGATCTCTCGTTTCGAAATCGAACCCACGATCCTCACATCATTTAGCGCTCGGGGGGCCGTCGACACACTGCGAATGACACCAGCACAGGAGAAGCAACAAACAATTCGGTTACTAACGCGTCCACGGGAGGGGCTATAAGAACATGGGTCCGGACGGCGCTGTGTGATTGGTGCCATCACCCAAGTCCAGTTCCATCTCGCCACCGCCGCCGCCGCCACCACCGCCACCGCCGATGCCAACGCCTCCGGCTTCGTGCAGGTGGATCTGGCCGAAGGAGGCGGTGGCCATGGCGATGTCGGGCATGATGTCGCTCAGGTGGCCCTCACTGCAGGACCCGCTGTCGTTCTGCGATAGAGATGACACCAACAAACAAGGAAACCCAAGATCAACGTCTAATTGACAAAACCAACGACGAATGACAAAATAATTCGTGCGACCATTCGCTTCACGGGTAGACGGCATCTATTCTAGATACATGACGACATTTGTTGACGTATGTTCCCATTAGTCAGCCACACATTGAAAAACATTTCGTATAAAAACTTGGAGTTTAAAAAATGACCACAAAAAAACTACTGCCAAAAGCTCAAAACTCACCTCAAGCAGGTGGTAGGGATCGATGTCCGGCACATAAGGCAGGGGCTCGCGACAGTAGGGCGCGCCCAGCCTCTGCCGCAGGTAGCAAACGGGTTTCCGGACGCCCAGCACTGAACCCGACTGGTGATGCTGCTGCGGATGGTGGTGGTGGTGCTGTTGGTGATGGTGCGACTGCTGCTGGTAGTGATGCGACTGGTGGTGGTGGTGCAGGTGGTAGTGATCGTCGGGCGACAGGAGCATGGAGTCGCGGTCGGGGGTGGGCGGCGTGGGCAGGGGAGGCAGGGCGGTGGGCACGTCGCCGTAGGCACAGTATTGGCTGGCGCTCTGCAGCACGTCGGCCACCGGGTCGGGCAGGTTGAACTCACGCACCACGCGCAGCTGGATGTGGCGGCTGATGTCCCAGCGGCTGGACAGCGACAGGGTGTAGGCGCGCTGGGCCGCGGGCGACTGCCGCAACTCCTGCTCCCGCTTGAGCATGGCCTGCATAGTATCGACGTCCGGTACTGAAGGGGAAGGTAAAAGACAGAGAAGGATTTAAATTAAAGCTTCATTTACTTTTTTGTGTCTTTATTTCATTTATAATGACGAAACATTTATAACATTCGTAATTTAGGGTGAACCAGCGCAGCTTAAAAATGTTTGAATATTGTTAGATGTGACTCACTTGGGACAGCACCGGCCACGATGTCCAGCCCGCTGCTGTAGGGACTCGTGGCGTAAATGTGAGTGGGTCTGGACGAGGGCATGGGCTTGTCGTCCACCATGTACAGCGTGTCCGGAATGTTGGACATACGCACCATGCGCAGCCGCACCAGCTCCATCTCCTCCACAGCCTGGTCGTCCAAGAGAACCTAAAAGATTATAGGGTCTCCAAATTTAAAAAACCGGCGAACATTTTTTATGGGGGGAATCTTTCTCAACTGCGGGCAGAAAACGTTGAAAGTCTTTCAACAATTGTCACTAAAGGCGCTCCACGTAATTAAGACAACTACTTTCACCGAAAGGCATCGAGAGAGCAACCCACAAACTACAGCAGAACTTCGAGTCATGTGTTATCATTAAAAAATCCGTTCCCCAATGAGTTATTCCCACCCTCCAAATCCTTTCGCCAACCGGACAACCATTCCTGCAGTAGTAGTAAAGGTGCCCACCTTGACTTCCTCGGCGTAGGGCGTAAAGAGTCGCGGCTTGACGAAGAGTCCGTTATTCTTGCCGCGCACCCAAGCGCTGATTCGGTAGCTGACTGCGTTGTTGCTGTCGTCGCCAATCATGTGTGAGGGCGGCGTGCTGACCAGGCCGCGCTTGATGGCGTTGCACAAGATCTCGTTGTTGGGCGGCAACACGTGGTCCACCCGCACCAACGGAAGCAGCTCCGACAAGATGTCGCGCAGCTCCACGTCGCTCAGGTCGCGTTTCTTCACGCCCTTCTTGGTGACGCTGTGCGCAGTGTGGCTCAGCAGATTCGGCTCTGAGCGAGAGAGAGAGAAACGAAATAGGACATGGTCAAAACAAATATTGCAATTTTGTAGGTGCATAAAAATTGACTACTTTTTTTAAAAATAACATTGAGACATTTTTAATCGATTTTTTTTAAAAAATCAGCTACATCAAATATGCAGTGGGCACTTCGGAAACGACTCGTTCCAACTTAGTTTTTTTTTCCCAATCAACCGCACGCTTTACGTCCCCCTCATGGTGCTTAGGCACTGTGCGAGGGGGAACGACCAGTACCCCGGGATCGAAATTTTCGAGAGCCCGCGCCGGGAATCGAACCCGGGACCACCGAAACCAGTCAGTCGCTAAACCAACTGCGCTACGACGAGTCGTACGTTACACAGAACAGTTGGTTCTGTGTAAATTCTCTGATCGAGTTCTCGATTATTTAATACCGGGATACTGGTTAAATTTGTCAACTTCGACTAGTGCTGAAGTCACAGAGTAGAAGTACAGAATTTCCAGGAGTGAATCTCCTCCACTAAATAGAAAGTACGAAAAAATGATCCAGATTTGCACTTTGAGAATTATTCAAGTCCCTTTCAAATGTCAATATCGCATGAGTTTTTGAGACAGTTGATATCAAAATGCGTGCCATAAAATTTCAATAAAATACTCGAATAGAACCAGCAGAAAATCAGCGCCCTCTGTCGTCGACTCTGACGAAAGCATAAATATTTGAGCAGGTTATGTCCAACCAAAGCGAAATCCCGCATTTGAAAGTCAAACGAAGTCGCAGGCAGATAGATACATAAAGGAAATAAATAATTAATCAGCGGACAATTTGGATCACGTCGTTAACTTTTAATGCCGAAGAAGCTCGCTGGGACGTGTGGGTGTGTGTCACTACTGGCGCGTTCGCCCCACACAAAAGGACGATTAAATATTAATCGATACATTCGCGATTCCCTGAACGTGAGCTGCAACAGAGATACTGGGAAACACGCCATGCGACAAAACAGTTATCGGAATTATTTTGTTCCCAGAATTCAGGCACGAATTGCTGCAAACGTTTAAAGAGTGGAACCTCGCGCAAATAGTTTTTTCTTTTTATTTCTTTCCGAAATCGGATCAAAAGTACACCATGAGAATCAGTTCCACTTGCGGCGCCCTGAGCAAGAAAATCGATCAAAATTATAGCAGTTCAATTCGCTAACATTAATTTAATAATTAGGTATAACTAGAACTCATCACTCTGTTCGTATTCGGGTACTGCGTGGTGTAATTAAAAAACTTTTTTTTTAAAATTCACCTCGCTCCTCCATTCGACGCATGAGCTGGTGCTCGCCCCACTTGAGAACGGCCTGCAGAAGATCAAGCTCGCTGGCCTGCACAAAGTCCGACTGCAGCACGTCGATCATGTGCATCTTGTCCAGCTCGTGCAGCACGTGCGAGTTGGCGATGGCCTGAAACTCCTCGCGCAGGAAATGCAACGCCTGCCGGTGCACCCAGGCCGAGCCGTGCGGCTGCTCGCTCCATCGCAGCACCGACACCAGGTTGTCCAGCGTCAGGCTCTCGGCGATGATGTCCTCGCAACCTGCATGTGAATAAAACATGAGAATAAGAATAAATGCGAATAAAACATGAGAATAAACTACTCGAAAGCAAAAACATCATATTTTATACTTTCTTTTTCATATTTTATTCACATTTTAAATATATGATGATGATGAATTCACTGAAGTGACGGATCACAACAGGAAGATTCTGTACCCCTCTCAGTGCTTAGGCACTTTGTGAGGCACATTTTCACCAGTAACCCGGCCAGAGCCGCGCCGGGAATCGAACCCGGGACCGCCGAACCACAGTCCGTCACTTAACCAACTGCGCATGTGTGTATGTCCTTTTATAGACTCGAAAACTACTGGACCGATTTCGATGATTTTTTAAAAAAACATTGGTTATAGTCCCGGTCACATTGTTACGGTAACAAAAATGGACAAAATTGCCCGGATATATTTGTTTTTCTGGTTTTAGCCTGCCTCTAGGGAAAAGGGAAAATTGTGTGCACGAGGTAGTGTGACCGAGCGGGCTAAAAAAATTCCCGGGAAAAAGGGAAATTGTGTGCACGAGGCAGTGTGACCTGCGAAATTCTCTACCGTTTAGGTTCTTACGGGGAAAACTATGGAAAAAGTTGCCCGGAAAATGGGAAAATTCGAGAAAAACTGGTTTTAGCCTGCCTCTTTTCCATTTAACCGGAAGCCACAGCAAGGCGTGGCCCGGGTCAGCTAGTTCTAAATAAAAAGAAGCAATTGCTGCCCGAAAGATTAATGCTGTTGGCCGAATGGATTTGTACAAGATTAGTGGCGGTGGTTTGAGACTGAAACAAAGATTTCAAAGAAAATAAGCGGGATAAAGTACAAGGCACACAAATCAGTAAACGAGACCAAAATTGTTAACGATATTAGGCTACAATAAAAAAACACACCTTGAATGAGAATGTCCAGCTCCAGGAATCGTCCAATCTGATAGATCTCCATCGCCTCCTCCTCCAGCGAGGGTCGTCCCCGTCCAGCCACCATGGCCTGCACCTCGCACAGACTATTGACGGAGCCGCTGCTGCGCAGGATGCAGCTCAGGTCCACCGTGTCCAGGTAGATGGCGTGCAGCAGCACCCGCGCGTACTGCCACGGGATTACAGAATCGTCCAGGACGATCTGTGTGGGTGTCCGCAGCGCCCGCTCACTGAGTCCACCGCCACCGCCCACTCCATCCTCCCCGCTTCCGCCGACGCCAGCGCCACCTGCACCGACCGCCTTGGCCCGCCGCTGAAGCAGGTTCCGGAAAAAGGGTGAGCGGGCGGACAAGATGGCCTTGTGGCAGCGCAGCTCCAACTTGTGCGAGGTGAAGCCATACTCGCTTACCACCCCATGGCTACTCAGGTCTCGCACCAGTCCCGGCGCGACGGTAGCCCCGGACAGTGGCGCACTGCCGTCCGGCGACGCAAGTCCACTAATCGCGGTGGTAGAGCTACCGTGATCGCCAGGCGACTGGACAGCGGAGACGGCCGGCGCTGGGACGGTCGAACCGGCCGAATCCAGCTGATGTCCGGGGCTGGCTGAGAATACCAGCACACAATCCGCATACTCGCCAGTTTCCAGCAGGTAACGCAGGTCATGCTCAAGTCTGTTGGGTGTGCCGAACTCCTCACCCAGCTGGAACAGCACGTCCAGGTGGTCCGCGGAACGGGCGGCAGAGGGGGTGCCGCCGCCCGGCGATAGGCGAAACTCGCCGGTGTAGAGGTACCCGAGCAGGGCGGCAAAGGTGGTCACGTCCATGCCGTAGGGAAAACGGGCTGTACGAACGTCTACCCCCACCTGGACGCCTGCCGGCACCTTGGCCAGTAGGTCGCGGAAGAAGGGACAGCGGGTAGCCAGCAGGGCGCGATGTGCGGGGAAGCAGGCGCCTCGGAAGAGCAACTCCACGTCGGCACCGTAGCGGTGGTAGTGCAGGTCGGCCAGATCCTGTTTGTAGGTGGCGGCCGGCGGGCGAGCCAGGTTGGCCTGCACCACCAGATCCTTGAGAGCGGCGGCCGCCTCGTACTCCTCCGCCAGGGCGTTAAGCTCCCACGCGCCCCAGCCACTGACGAACTCGCGGATGACCCGCGCGTGGTCGAACGACTTACTGGTCCGGCGCCGCGAACGAATGAGCAGTCGCTTGCGGAGGGTGGCGAACCCGGAAACCCGACCACGCTTCCGGTTACCGCCACCGCTTCCACCGCCGCCGCCGCAGCCCTTACCTCCGGCGGAGGAGGCGGCGGCGGCGCTGCAGAGGTGTTCCGATGTGCCGGACGTGGTGAGTTGGTGAGCGGAGGAGGCCGGGTGGCGACCGGACGAGGTGGCCGGACAGCCGTGCAGCGGTGGCGGTGATGACACTTCGCCTTTGCCAGTCGCCGAGGCGCTCGCCCCCATGCTCCTTGGGGCGACTAGTGGTGCCCACGCGCGACGATCACGACATCGGACGATCGGGGGTCGGCGATGCCGTCGTCGTCGGTCGGGTTCGCGCGGTTAGCTGCGGCGGGTGGTGGTGGCGTGACGTGGCGGCGCCGTTGGCATGGTTGCGTCGGGTTACGTGGGTAGATTCTGGATAAAACGAGAAAAAGACAAAATGGTTTAGCATCATGGGAGTCGGAGAAGTGGTCACGAATAGAACACAAAACAAAAAGATTTGAGCACTTCATTGGAGGTAACATTTGCAACAACCGGGAGTCCTGACAGGATTCATCTCAAGTCAAAGTAGCGCACTGGCAGCATTTGCTGGCCGAGTCCATTTTCACAAATACCTGTTTAGATTTTAATATTATGGAGTTATTCAAGCAGTGGTTTATGAACCAAAATAATAACTTTTGATAACGAAATATATTTTTAAATATTAATGAAACTTCCAACCAGGACCAGAACCAGCGTTTAGTTAAGGAAGAGGGTTTAAAGTTAAAAATCTATGACCGCAAACAAATTTAATTAACGAAATTATATCAGAAGAAATCGAAAAAAATATCAGAAGTTGGAGAATGTGGTCTCTGTTTAGTGCGAATGATTCTACTTAATCATTTTTTACTGTGTCTGCATTTCTGAATCGAAAGGAGTTATTTACAGAAGAATTACGTTATCTTAGTTACCAGGTCATTAAAAAAAATTCATTACAGCCTATACATATCGAACGACCAGGAAGGATTACTGGACTAGTGACGTCATGCTTGTTTCTGACATTGATTCCACAAAAATCACTGCGTCCAAATTAACTCTTCGATATGTTTCTCGCACCCTGATTGGACCGTTGGCACACCGGCTTCAACTTCCACACGAATCGCCACCCCCTTATTTTTATCGTTCGCCAAATGTGTGCCTTGACCAATAAAAAAATATTTGGCGCGTTCAGACTAAAATATAAACGACAACGTCCAAACTTTTTATTAAAATTTCCTGGCTCTCCGAGTACGAAGATCAAACTTTAAAATGGGGGGACCAAAACTTTCTACGTAGCAGAAAGCCCCCGACAAAAAAGGAATGTGCAATATTCTAAAAAAAAAAAAATAGCTATAGAAAACAAACTAGAAATTGAGATGCATTTTTTTCGACGGCACGATCAAGGCCTGGAATAACGAAAATTCAGCATATTTCGGCAAAACAAATAACCAGGCCAAACTAAGTGGATTAACTAGTGAACTTTCTACTGTCGGGGAAAACAATCGATAGCTTTCTCGCTATTACCCATCTCCGGAGGGTGTGTGGAAGATGGATGGCCATCTTCCACTTAATAGTAAGCCACCGGGATCGCTTCACGAAAAATGCCATCAAGATTGGAATTCGATGCGACGTCTATCAGTTATTTGCGGTATTTTTCCCCCTGCCTCAGGCTAGGGCCAGCACACTCCCCTATAGCATCACGGCGGCGCCCAGAAGAGTTTAGAAAACACCGGTTAAAAAAAAAGTGAACGCCAAAAACGCAAGAGCCCAAGACCTACAACACTGTACTTCGCACATGGCCTCGAAGCACACAAACCCCATGCAATAAAGCCCCATGCAGTAAACAACATTTCGGGGTTCACAAATATTGCTACCAGCTGGCGCCACCTGTGCTATTACAGCAAACTAACGCCATCTAAGGAGAAATTGGCGAGCTACTGTCTACTCACCGTCAAACTCATGGGAACAAGAAAAAACCAAATCAATGAATGATTTTCCAAATTTTGTGGAAAGAAGTATCGTAACTCCAACGACAGACAGCTAGCTCAGACAATATTTAAAAACACTACTATTACTTGATGTTGTTCCCAAGCGATCTTTTCATTTCGCATGGACACAAAATATCAAGTGACAAGTGGGAAGGACGGAAGATAGCAACAACAAAAAATTTCCACAAAAGGACAATTTTTCAAAAAGACAGGGCGTGGTGGTGGTGGTTGTGGTGAGGGGGGGTTAGGAGGAACGATCGATATTGAGCGGCACATTCCTCAAATTGCGAACTGTTTTTCTCGTTCAGTGAAAGGAAGATAGGCCACAGCAGATGGAGCTAGGCGAAGAGGAGAGATAAATAATATTTTTTTAAAAAAAAATAGTCCAGGGCACCATAGGAGGGAGTGCAAAGAGCGTGTACAGGAGGTTTTTGCACGGAAACTAGAACGCACCTGGTGGCCAGATGGAACAAATATCGGTGGGCGCATCAGGGACGCGCAGTTACAAATAATTGTAACAATAATGATGCGAATCAGTCATATAGTTTTTCCAGATGCCTATTTTATAGATTTCTGTACCTGTCAGTTCAGTCAGTAGTGCAGAACCAGGGGTACCGGAAATAAGTTCAGGTGTACGGAATAATACATTTCACAGCTAGAGAAACTTGGGAAAAAATAAATTTCCATTTCGATTTTTTTAAAGTGTGGTGGATGAAAACGAGACCATCTCAATTTTACGAACGTACTTCATATTTCATATTTGCTATTTCATATCATACGTATTTCAAATTTGCGTTTTCGGTGCACTATCGTCTGCATTGTTTGTGGGGTCGCGGGATCCCGGCAGGTAATTAATTACCAGGATAATTTATTCCTAGCTCCACACGAAGACACCAATAGAAACTTTCAAAATATCAGTAAGATCTCATCAGAAACTTACAAAAAAATATTTAAACAGAGACCCTTTCGGAATTGCGTGGCGAAGAGTCACTGCACAATTCCAAAGAGCAAATCGGGAATATGTAAATGATTACATATTCCCAGATTCCAAGTGGCGATTTAATATAAGTTAGAACTTATTAATAATAAATGAACGGGCGACATAGATTTTA
The DNA here is from genome assembly GCA_034698785.1 of Mycogona germanica. Classification (NCBI taxonomy): domain Eukaryota; kingdom Metazoa; phylum Arthropoda; class Diplopoda; order Chordeumatida; family Chordeumatidae; genus Mycogona; species Mycogona germanica. The sequence continues at coordinate 2,623 of JAQGBY010004143.1, read as the reverse complement.
ATGACATTTCAACAATCCTTACGAACAACTAAAGAAAAAGTTTCGAAACCTGGAAACCTGGAATTTCTCCCAAATTAAAACGTTCTGGAATATTTTTCAAAAATAATGGATTCAACTCTGCAAACAAATGTTATACGTTCTTGGCTGAAATTGCCTGTTGAAAGTTTTCACCTGTATACTGTTAAATTGAAAAAGAATCATTTAAAAAATATCAATTTGATTATTTTATGTTTTTTAATATTGTTATTTTATTTTAATTTTATATTGAAAACATTATTCCGGTAATAGTATGTGGTGTGCTTGGTTGGAACTGTTATCTGGTTTACTTGGTCGTCACGCGAAATCGACGTCATGCTTTTGATGTGGAGACGCCATTTTTTAAGTTTGACGCGAAAGGGAGATTATCCAAAATTTGGTAAGGGTTATTTTAATATGTTTTATTGAAAATAGTGATATGAAAAGAGATCGCTAGCAAATTATTGTGGTGTACTAACGGTATGTTGATTTTTTTGAATTTTCATTGATCCGTTCGAGAGTTAGTCTCCGGACACGAAAATCGAAATCTCTGTTTTATAATATAGGGTATAGGTAAATATTTACAGTGATGTAGCGTATATACAAGTATATATATGATAGGTTAGCTTTCTATTTGCCCTCAGAAGTGTGCTAAGGGTCCGAGGAAGACGTACACGAGACGAAAGGAGGTTTTTAGAAGTGACCAATGGTGGGTGGGAAGGATAGTGAGTGTTTGCTTAAGTGCTGCCACTTAATGGTTCGGATTTTCTCGGTGAAGAGAGCCAAATAGGAATCATAAAAAACGGGCAATCTGCTTCACGGGAAGGAATTTTGAAAGAATCTTAATTCAGACGACGCTCGGGCCGTTTCATTTCGAGGGGGTCCGGGGGATAGGAGTGGGGGCTGGAGGAGGACAACAAATGACTAGAAATGCGAGACAAACAGTCGATTCGCTAACAAAGTAATACAAATGCGTCGGGAAAAACGTTACGGCAGACGGAATGATTGCGAATGCAAGAACTCGAGACAATTTTTGTGCTCTAGCAAGTTTCGGATAATTTGTCCCATTTACTTCTCGATGCTACTGCGGTTGGAATCGCCAACGTTGGTGTCGCCGCCTAACGCACAGCGCTTGAATTAACATGTAGGAAAGTCACCTGTGGCATTACAATATTGACAAGGGTGTATCTCTGGACTAGAGTACAAAAAGGTGACGATATTAAAGGTAATTTAAAAATAATATTAAGACAAAAGAGAAAAAAACAATAAAAATATAGTGCCTATCCACCATGTATTTAAAAAAATATATAACTAACACAAGTGAGACACGGATAATTAAATTTAAGTTGGATTATTCATTAATTTATCAATTATTAAAACATTTATAATTAAATTGATGTCGTTACAGAACGCCTGTAGTGCGGTTGACTACAGTAGATTGGAATTTAAAAAAATATATAACTAATACAAGCGAAGACAATGATAATTAAACTTAAGTTGAATTATTCAATAATTTATCAATCATTAAAACATTTAAAATTAAATTTAAAAAAAAATTTTCGGAGCTTGGCAGCACTGAGAGCAGACGTCTTTTTTTTTTCTCTCTCTCTCACATTCACTCTCTCTCGTCGTTTCTACGTGAGGAAAGTTTTTGTTTGAGTTTCACGCGTAACAAGGCACGTTTGTGTATGAGACGAGTTTTTTTATGCCTATTTGAGGGATAGGGTATGAGTCAACAAGCTCCAACATCGTGTGGTACGTGTAAGCAAATCTTTTCGAGAAATTCCTCTATTTTTGTCTGCAAAAATTGTTCTGGACAATACCACCCAATTTGTCAAGGTCGTGGGTCAAACAGCAGCAAGCAAATTAAAGGATGGACATGTAACGCTTGCCAGACCACGAAAAAAGTTTCACCAACCTCGACGCTTGGTACAAAATTGGGACATATCAGCCAGTCTCATAATAAAACAAAAACTTATGCTCCAAACTGGGATTCCAATACGACCTTGCATCCTCGTGTGTTAAATGCAGGCAAGGCTTCCCCAGCGACCTGTGCAGAAACGCCTAAATCGCGTAGCAATGGCAGCTCTCCTGAGATTGCTGAAAGAGAACGTGTAATCGCAGATCTGAAGGAAGCTGGCGACCACCATAGTGATACTGTGCGCGAAGTGGTAAAACCTGGACAAACGGTAAAGGTGAAATTGGCTAGCCAGACTGACGAGCTAGGAAGCGCTGACTTTTGCCCGGAAAAAGGTGATTATCTAGGAGATAAAGGTGAATATTTTGGAGACGATATTGTGTTAAGTTCGGAGTCTGTGCGTCAGCCGTCCTGCTCTTATGAAACAATACATTCTGCTTCTCAAACCTGGTCAGAAAGTGACTCAGAGCCTTACCTAGAGTTTGATTCGTTTGGAGACTCAAAAATTTTGGTGGGGCCAAATTCGTCTACGGCAGAAGACGAGAAGGGTTCGCTAAGTGCATTATACGATAAAAGTTCGGAGGCATCTTCATCAAGCCCAGTGTTTTCGCCACCCAAAATGTCATCCAAAAATATAGCAGAGAAACTGAGTGAAATTCTGGAAGGTCAGAAATCGCTTGCTGAAGGGCA
>JAQGBY010004142.1:0-17347 GCA_034698785.1 Mycogona germanica | reverse complement strand
CTTGTGTCAGTTTAGGCAGCCCAATTGAAAAGCAATCCGGATACTTCGGCGGTTCCTCCGTCGTCTGTGAGTTCTGTGGAGAGAAATTCGTGCGTCATGCGTAAACCTCAACCGTATAATAGGGCGGTGGCATTGGGGTTGCGGGTTGTCAGAGGATGCTGTTACGGCCTTTTACTATTTATATGCAGCGATTGCTGTTGTTTCAACGTCTGGATGTGTTGAAACGATCGTGGACTGAAGACATGAATTTTCCACCCCCTACAGCCACTGCAAGACTTACCCCATTCCGATCCTCCAACACAGCGAATCGCACACTTTTATGTTCAACAATTTTTATTTTACTAAGTGAACGACGACTAATTCCCTACATGTTTGTAATGTGACAACCGTGGTGTAACTGTATTGGATGCATTTTGGGGTAGTACCCCCTACCCCGGATCGAATGAATAAACGAGATCCCGCTACGGGATTTCAATCGACACTTGTAATGCAGTGTGACGATCACCGGAGTCCTTTCTCCATAGCCTGCGGTTTTTGTCAGTCCACGGATTTAAGTATTCGAAACCTAGAACACTTCTCTGCAAAACCACCGATAGCATACCTCCAATACACTTCTGTTTTGCTGGCTTAGATATTCGTCTGAGTCATCCTCCTTTGTGCGCAATGCGGCATTGGGCACACGCTGCCGTAATGACGGCGTGAGTTTCAAAGCAAGGATTGCCGGACTATGGCTATCGACCACTTTGAACTCAGTTTTTGAGAAAGCAATTTTTCCAGGATTCTTCCTATTCTTGCTGTACATTTACGCGAATTCTGCGGAGCTATGTACACTTTTAAACTCAAATTAAGATGCTTGTGTCGATAGAATTAAAAAATGAAAAATGATTTGCTTTGTTAACCGAAATAACGTTGCCATGTGCATATTCAATAATTCTAGGATTCTGAATTAAGTCACATGAAATGAAAACCAATCAACTAATTTGCGTTTTGAATTGTCAAAGGCTTGATACGCTTAATTGTTATTATAATGGCATGGAAATTCTCTATTTCGTTTGGCAACATTACGCGTGACGATTTCACCGCAAAAAAGACAACCTGTCCATTATCTGATAGGAACCCTAGGAACGTATGCGTTCAGCACTAAGCAGGGCTTTCCAGCATTGCCTCGAAAGCTCCCCCTATACGTTTGCTCGCCCGCATGACGCCATACTTGCTGGAAGCGCTGGGATTTTAACGCCTCCGTTTTCTGTTTATGGATTGGGAAATTCCGTTTCAAATCTTGCTGTTGGAGACAAGCAAGGTATACGAGCAAGTGGTTCAGTGAATTGCTAATACAAATGAATACAAATTTACGTCATGAAATAAAAGAATTTAAAATACTTGAGTAAGCATTCTCGAATCAAAGTTCAAATATCAATACACACTTGTGTTCATGTAGAATCAATCAAAATACGTTTGTTTTGCAAATTCTTTTAAAAATTCATTCCTGGCTGACCAGTGGAATAAAAAATATATTTGAAAAATAGCATTGGTTTCAGTTTGCATTTGTTTGCATCTAACCTCTATCTTTTCCCCTTCGTAGTTAAAATTGGCCAATGGGTAGGGGGCAGAAAGGCGATTGAGGGGCGGTCCATAAACACATGTTCTAGCGTTAAGACCTTCACGTATGACTATTACGCGTCCCTTAATCCTTGTGACGCGATCAGGGCGATCCCCTTTCTTGGCAGTGTCTTAAACCCTGGGTAACGACGTTATACATAAAAGAGCTTATCGACCATAATTGAACGCGGGATGAGATGACGGGGAGGTGGGTGGGGGGAGGACGGTTGGCTGCGTTAAATCTGATCCGCCTTATACATACATGTACATGCTCTGAGCTGGGCAAAGGAAAAGTGCATTTCACACCAAACGACGTGAAGCAAGTAAAATCGGTATTTTTTAAAACCTGATAATTATTAAATTACTATTCGGTAATTCACCACTATGACTTTTACATATATTTTCAGTGTTTAATTTTGACAAAATGAAGTATTTTTATGGCGTTTTTTAAAAATTATAAACCTCATAAAATAATAATGTCATCAGTCGTTTAACCAATGGTTTGTTAGCTCAGTTGGTGGAGCACCGTTCTAATATTAATATTTTGAGGAGATAATTATTATATTATTGAGTTCCTAATGTTTTTTTGTATTGTACTTCTTTTGACTTATTGCAAGTTATAATAATACTCACGCAATAATCTGATACATCTGGTACACCATCAATATTAGTGAAACTACAGTCACCATAGTTGACATAATAATCATCAGGAACAGAGACGGGTTCGCGGAATGTTGAACTTCCATTAGCTGACCTCTTGTCGGCCGTCACATATGTTGCCAGTTTCGCTGAAATAGCATTGTGTGTGGGGGAGAGGGGTTGCACAAATTATCGTGGACAAGTCGATTCGCAGATTCGCACGATCTTTGCTGGTGCCCTCTCTCCTCCTCACCCCAATCAATTTAGCATTTGATCTGATGGACCATTAGAGACGTGGCCAGCCTCTTCCCTATATATATATATATATATAATGCTCGGCTAATGGCCGACCTTTAGCCCAAAAATATTGGCGCGCAAATCAGTAGGATCGAATGCCAGAGTACTCGCATTTTCTGCTCGGGTTCCTATTGTTATATACCACAATCCTTTCATAACCATTGTATTCATTACACCAAATTAATTGTTGCTCTCCGCTATCCGAGCGATAATAGTTAGCGCCCTCTGGTGGCGTTCCGAATCATCAGTTCAATCATTCCAGGTGTTGACGATAGAGAATAGGCTTAGAAATTTTTTAGATTTTTCTATCGACCATCATTTTCGTTGTATTATATATGCAACCGTCTAAAAATAAAGTCGGGAAGGTTGACGAAATTCGCTCCATCTCGCCCACTCAAGACGAGACCTCATGACAAAGAGAGGAATTAAAGTCTCGTCTTGAGGTATAGTTCTTTTTTTTTTGCATTTGCGTTACAACCAACATCTGTGACAAAAGTAATATTTGGTTTCATGAAAATAAGAATCAAATTTAACGCCCACAACTTTGGGCAAATTTCCATAAAAAATGAGCAGCTATCATTTTACTATTACGATGGGTTAGATTTGCGCGATATTATTTTTTTCTTCTTCCTATTCCTATTTCTCAATCTCGAGAAACTCGAGAACGTCTACACCAAGATGCCTTATTTTGCTATTCATTTCTACCGTTCGCATTCAATTCAATGCCAGTTAGAGGCTCGAACCCACGACCCTCTCTCTCTGATCGTAGGATGTCGCTTTGCCAGCAAGGAAGACTTGAAGTTCTCAGGAGGCTTCATGAAAACGGGATAGGGATTTGGGGAGGGGGGAGGGTATATATTGGGGTTGGGGAAGAAGGATAAGGGGGTTGCGGGGCGCCTCCGATGCTGATAATAAAAACGGCGCCCGCTGCAATATTTATTTACGTCACCGTTTAGTGTCGATCCGGGGCGCCTATATGCGTCGTGACAATGGATTAGCGTGACAGGAATTATAAATCGCATTGCCGCGGCATTATATTTGTGTATATTATATTTATGCATAATGCATATACGATTAGTCGCGATGCCGCCATTACGTGTGTGTGTGTGTAGGGGCACGGTACCTCGTATATATACATTTGTACAGTGTGTGTGTGTGTGTGGGTGTATGAACGCTCGGTCGGCCCGAGGTTCGTTTGTTTGAATGCGCGAGGTCGTGAATGACTGACGCGTTGGGGGGGGGGGAAGGGTTTACCCTCCCCTCTCCCCGTCCAACCGAATTTACCTTCCCATTTCACCGATTGCAATAATACGAGTCGAGCCAACCAACTGATAGCGTTGAAAAGAATGGAGTGATCCCCGAATAAATAGGCGCATTTCTTATTCAGCCAACATTGGCGTTCCGAAGAGTGCGATCAACGCCTACACTGCAAAGTCCTATAGGTGCCAACTATAAGAAATATTTCATCGTATCATACATACGTGGATGATTTAGGCGAATTCGGGGTTTGTTCAGGCCCCTACCGAGAGACATGAGTAACCTAAAATATAAACATTATTTTACTGTGACATATGTTATTGGCGAAGGACAAAAACAAACTCGGAAAAGACCAACACAATGTAAATATTAGGTCGAGTCGACTGTTCACTGGAATTAGTGAAATGACAGTTTCGGGGTTAAAGCTGCTTTCAGTTCATCCCGATTTGATTTCTGCGATGTGCATGTATGTGGCACATTCTAATGTGCGATGCACACGCAAATATCTGGAGGGCATTCACATTGTACTATCGATTCCAAAAGGTTGTAATTTATTTTTAATTCTTTAGATGTCATCTTTTTAATTTGCTTTTATACATCCAAACGTACTCGTGGACTAGTTGCGATTCAGGGCCAACTAACCAAACTGATTTGTTATTATTTTAAAACGTGTTTGGTCTTTACACTTGGGTCTCATGAGCTCGCGAAGGTATAAATATATACGGGGAGGGAGGTTTGATACGGCGTGGGCGCGAAATTGTTATTATTATTATTATTATTATTATTATGGGCGCCACCACCTGGTCTACCTGGTCTAGACAGACGCTCTCGGTGATCAATATCACGTGAGTGGGCTATACTGTGTTTTTACCTCCCTACATCCCCTCTCTGTGTCTCTCTCCCCTCCCCCAAACCCTCCCCCGCCCCCGCGACTTGACGCGATGCTGGTGCATTGGCGACATGTGCGAATCGCGTTCGCGACCTCCGTTGACCAAATCACGAACATTTTGTCGCCGAAAATAATATCGGCGCAATGGTCGCAATCATTCCCACAACGGAGAATAATTCCCCTCAAAGAACTGTCTTCCAAAAAAATTACTGTAGTTTTTTTTAATTCACTGTAGGGATCACTACAGGATTTTCTGTACCCCTCTTGGTGCTTTGGCACTATGTGAGGGGTACATTTTCACCGGTACCCCGGGAATCGAACCCGGGACCGCCGAGTCACAGTCAGTCGCAATACCGACTGGTCTACGACGAGTCGGCGAGTTCATATTCCAAAGTTTTTCTTTTGTATTATATTCAAGACTAATAAAATAGGGGGTGGGGTTGTAAACTCAATTTTCATTTTGACATGTAAACAAACGGAGAAGGACGGCTGGGGTTCCATTGAGGCGTTGCCGGAGTGGACCCCAATGCTTCGTTCTGTAACTTAAAAATAAATTAAAATTTAGGAGGGGCCTTAATTCATTCGATGAAGGTATCTAAAACGAGCCTTCTCTGGAAAGAGTCTTAAAGTCTAACACCGAACCGATAACAACACATCAGCAGGAGTTCTAAACATAAAATTAATACGTCATAAAAATCATTAAATGGGCGAAGACACTTCAATGCAAGAGGTGTTTTCGATTAGAAGGGCTTGATTTACAAATACACGATAGCACTCGAAAATGGAACCATTCATGCATTCTATACCACAAGTGTGCCCTGTATTTGGTAACATGTAAAGCTAGTCCCGTTCGCTCCCCTGACACCGGAAGTACCTGAAACGTCAGGCGAAAATGCATGTGTGCATACTCCAAAGGCGGACGCGGAAAGACGAAATTCTGAAAGTGCGCGATCGTCACTCGGCTCGTTGCGCAAGATATAACTTGGTACCAGTTCTCTCTTTTTGACGGTCACCAGTCTTTTGACCCCTTCCTGCGCCTCGGAATGATCTTTCGAATCTCCGAACTCCCGTGAATGTCGTCCGTGTCGCTTGAGGTCGGCGAGTCCTTAATTTAACACTTGTAAAAATGCAAATGCCACACACCTCATAAATGAATTCGCGACAGAAATAATTAGGAAAAAAGACAATGTATTAAAGCTAATGGACTTCCACGCGAAAGCAGGTTTTTTATTTTAAGATCCTGAGACTTAAATTCAGACAAATTTTGGACCAGGGTATAAACTGTGTTAATTTCAAATGTTGTCCCTAAACGCACGCCGTTTTACAAGTCTCGCAAAGGTCAACGTGATTTTTAAACTTCGGGTATTAAATTTAGATGCATGTACGAAACGGAACTATAATTCATGAGAGGTCCGTATCTTCGGGAATACCGTTGACCTTTATTTCGTTTTGCCACAAGCAACGTCGTGGAGTGAGCCCTGTAGGTTATCACATCAAATGACGTCACATGTCGACACAAAAAGCGTCGCACAAACTGTCTCATGTATTACTCGGTTTCAAGGGGGAGGAGGGGGTAAACGAGTTGTGTGAAAAGTCAATTGTAGGGGGAGGGGGATTGAGGGTGGATTCCCTAGGTTAAAGTCTCTCAGCGTCCGTGTTCGCCGCCTGCGCTCTGTTGTGTTGTTGCATGTGTGTGTGTGTGTGTGTGTGTGTGGTAATTAAATTGTATATGGCGGCGTCATGTCGCGGGAGGTCGCTTCCGTGTTGTCGCATCGTCGGAAAGTGGATGGACACACTCTCTCCTTTCTCCGTGGTTTGTTGGGGGGGAGTAAAGATGGTAAAGGGCGGTGGTAGGGGTGATGGTCTGGTGGTGGTGGTGGTGGTCGAATCCGGTAGGGCCGGATTATGACAGCACCCAATGTGTGGTAAAAGTATTTTTATTTCCATTTATACTGTGTTTGTTAATTCATCATCTTTATCAAATTTCAATGTTATTTGTTGTAAATATCACTAAAATGGCAAACTGACAAATCAATTCGTTTTTTGGATCTATCTCTTATCTCTTTTCCTATTATAGACTATGAAAAACACGTTTCGCAAATTACAATTTATACATTTTTATTGATGGAGCCTCGCCAGCTCATCGTCGATTTTTCCAAGACTATGTCCCGTGTTCTCTTCTGTTTAAGCATTTCATCGTTGACGTTTACATATTTTTTGTGTATGGGTTATTTTATGGCGCTGCCTGTGATATCCATCATTCGATTCTTGTTGCTAATATTAAAAAAACGTTTGGTTGGTTTTAAATTTTGTCCATATTGTTACATTATCTGCTAATTGTTAGTACAAATTTATTTTGAAATTGGCTACTGGAAAACTAAGTAAAGGCATTTTATTAAATACGTCTTTATTATGATAACTGGCCCCCAAAGTGTTTTTGGCACTGCAAATTGTCTCTTTTTAGACACTACATTATTACACAAATGTAATTATACCAGCAGCGGCGCTGGGTTAATTCGCTCCTCACATCGTCTGTTTTCATTTTATTACACCGATTTTATAATATTGCCTGCCCGACACAGGACCTGATTATGACTGCCTCCGCGATAGAAACTAATTTGGAATTTGACACGTTTAGATTATATTTTGTTGGAATTTTTATTAATTAATAGAAGCAAAACAAACTGTTGGGGCGTGTTGATCTTATATATATTTTTTTGACATTGAAAAATCGATTTGAGAGTGTGTGAAGGCCATGATATGAGAAGCTAAATTTTTCTCGTAGAAGTGAATAATTTTCTAGACCTTTTTTTTTGGAAGGATATTTATGATAATTCCTTGGAGAGCGTTGTGCGAAATGCGAAGCGAGTTACGAGAATAATTAGCTACAATTGACAATTTTGGATATAATTATATGGAGTTTGACAATCCGTTCGTCACTTCGCGGCAGCATCCTACAAAATTCAACATTTCGACGTAAATGTATCACGATATTGGTGATTTACGGTAGTTACGAGGACCAATGCAGAAATATTCATGTTCATGGAATATTATCTTGAACTCAGTTCACCGGTCGCCATTCTTTTTTACCATTTTGTGTTGCTCTTTAATATAAAGATGCTTGCTCCCTTTCCAGTTCCAGTTCTAGCGATTCGTCGAGCGTAGAAAATAGGTTTAATCCGGCCCTCGCCCAGAGAACGACGCAACCCCCATTCTCAACATCATATTACACCTCCCCCACACATATTCCGGGTCTACCTTGGTCACGTGACCAACATACACGTACTTTTGCACACCTCCGTAGCGAAAACCGAATTAAAAGCAGAGTTTTGAACGAGGGCGGGGGCGAAACTAGCAATCACCATTCGTGGTTCTAATACGAGTTTCGGTCGTAAGAATTTTGCGAATTATTGCTTTGCTGTACGCGAGAGTTCATTTCTCTTTTTGTGCATAGCCTGCTCGGACTAATCAAATTGAAACTGTACAAAAGAGACACCAACATCAAGCCCCATTTACACTAGACACATTTTCACATTTTGCTCAATGGAAATGCCCGGACTTTTCGATGGCGTTTCCCGTTGCTTTTGCTTTTGTTTGCAACTGTTTCTCGAGAACGGTGAACGGGCGCACCGAAAAAACAGTTGAACTGCTGCAACGGGAAATCTTATAGGACTACAATCCAGTGGGGAGGTCTCCAATAGAAGGTTTACAAATAGAAGATTACCAATATCGGAGACTTGAAACTACGAATTAAGAAAGCTTGGATCGACCAACGTATAATCGATTCGTCCGTCAATCAAAGAATGGCGCGTTAGATTCTGGGCTTGTGTCAAGGCCACGGGAGAACAAGTTTGAGCACATTTTATAGTTTATTTTCGTTCCTACACTATTGTTCTATGTAAGTGTCAAATGTCATTTAAATCGAAGCATTTTTCACGAAGTTGTGATTTTTCTTATTGGGGTCTTTTTTGTTTGCCTCACAGTGATGTTAAAAAATGTAGTCAAAAACACTTTAATCCTTAGCTTACCAACACTTAACATCATAACAGTTTAATGTACCTGATGAATTAAAGTGTCTTTTACTATCAGACATTTTAATATCACTATAGACTTTTAATATCACAATCAAATCGATTATTTCATTTTGTTCTACATCCGTCTCTGCTTATTGAAGCAACCTTTTAAATAATTGAAATGGGTAGTGTGTGAATAATACGTTTCAGAAGCGTGTCAAATATTTTAACGTCATTGTCAATTTTTGGTACGACCACATGGTCTGCTTATTTTTTTTTCAATTCCCAATGGCAGCCTACGAGCATTATATAGTTTAAAACAAAACCTTTAAAAACGTCGATCAATCAAAGAGACTCGGTTTCTTGAGCGAGAACGACAGCGACAAACTGCCCTGCATCCGTGGCTTGTTTTGGTGACCGGTGGTCCCCCGGGGATTGGGGGGAGGGTTGTTTAGGGAGTGGTGGGTAGGTGGGATGGTTTGACGAGCTCGTTTTCATTTTCGTTGTTGTCTGCAAAAATATATGTGCCGTAGACCCACCGTCTAATTCCGCAACTTTTACACAAAAAATATCACGGACAAAATCATTTCTGAGATTTTTAGGTGCAGATTGTACTCCCAGAAATTGAAACGTTAACAAAAAGGTTCTCGAAAATTGCCATGAAATCCGGTCTTTCGATTTCACTCTGCTTAATCTTAAGACGCTTTCCACACTTAATTCGAGACAAACACATATAACATTTCGGAAGCAACTTAATGCATTCTGGAACAATGGCAGTCAGAAATGACCAATTCCAGGTGTTCGAATCTCGCCAACTGCGGAACTATCCCGGTGTTCTCTCTGAATAAACATACAAGTATTATTTCAACTGTAGGATTTTGTTGAGCAAATGCCATCTCCTTAAATATTGATTAATTAAATTTAACAAAAAAAAAAACAAGCGCCTCTTTTAATTTCATCTTACTCTCAAGAAGCACTTAGAATCTTAACGGCTGGAAAAACGCATGTTGTAACATTTAAAAGTGAATATGTGACTTTTTCACTTAATTTTTAATTTATTAATTAGCGTTATTTTAAATTATTGAATTTTATGTAATTATTTCAGGAATGACGTTCTTCATGCGTAATTAGAAATTGTAAACCATGCAATTTCTAAATAATTTTGTTTTTCTAAATTTTGTAAATAATGCTTTTTCTACATTCTACTTATTATTTGAAAATATCAGAAAATACATATTTTCTTTCTCTTTTTTAAAACATTACGGTAGTTTGGGAACAGCGTTCCCAGTAATGTTCCCACTTTTAACGTCGCTCATTTGGTGAAGTGGGCATGTATTTTTTTTGGTAGCTACCGATTTGTGAAGTCAATCTCCCGATTTCTGCAATTCCGCTCTACCTACGTTGTGATGGGTTGGCAACACAAAGGTCCACGGGGACGTGGACGGGGCGGTGTCCCCGTGGGAATATACCGTTTGCCCGCTGGATCCTGGATACACGAACTCGTGCGCACGCGTTGAGGAGGCGTGGCGACATGCATGCAAGCAAGCAACAACCTCTGGTCTAAAACGCGCCTGTTGGCGCATGCTGCGCCGTCTGCATGTAATGTTCCGGTGTATATATATATATACGTAGCGTCTATGTGTGTGTATATTCGTGTGCGTACGGTGCACGGCCGACGAATATTGCGACTGGTGTGTGTCCCCGTATTAATATTTTCTAGAGTAATTGGCAATTTGCTAAATTAAATGCGTGCAGGACTTTTGGCTCTCGCGCGTCGACGTATGTGTGTGTGTGTGTGTGTGTGTGTGTGTATGCCCAGCGTGTGCTGTATTGTGAACCGGGATAGGCCTTACTTCGGTTTGGACGGCGCGCGTATATATATGGGCTGGCGCCAGCAGGACCTCTCGGTCACTTCGCAAATTTTCTGGATTCCTGTGTGAATTGCGTTCGGGCGCTCGTTCGAGCGACGCGGGTTCCACTATCCCCCCCCCCTCACCCTCTCCCCCTCAAATTACTTTTCTAGGTGGCGCCGACTGCGATACCGAAGCGTGGGTTCAGGTGCATTTCGTGCCACGAATTCGAATTTGTTTAGTCGGCGACGTTGAATCGGTAACAGGACAATACGGCGGAAACGCCAATTAGCTGTTGTTATACCGCACTTAACCAACAGACGCATCATCCGTCAGGTGGCGCTAGACGTTAGTGTGACTAGACCTTCTGAGTTGGTGATGACTGTCGTAATGCCAAAGTAGAAATAGTTTTGAGAACTATTGCGACAAACACAATTATGGGGTAATTTTAAGTATGCCGGTAATGCAATAGGGGATTGTTGCCGAAAACAATAACCAGATAGCTCGACAAATAATTGTTCTTTAATGAAGTAATTGCCGTGTATTTAATTGTTAATTTACATGCAAGATGCTGTAATATGTTCCTTAATCCATTTGCTTCAATGTTGGGTATCCATTTGTTCGGAATCGGCGAATCCCTCGGTCACCCAGAATCCGGTAAAATGATATCTCTTAGCGATGTCAGCCTGCGTTTGTATCGATATGCCATTTTGCTCGATATTACCGGATAATAATTCCACGTCATTTCTCGCTTTGCGAATCGTTCGGCGCTAATTACTAAGATTATTCATCCGTCGAACATAGGTTGGGATCGGGGGTCTCAGGACCATGGTTAAGTTGGATTGGCGCTGCATAAGATGTCGCAGTAATATGTAGTGGGGCATATTGGGAGGTGGGGCTCCTTGTTTAAGCGGCACTCCACTTGCCCACTAATTTTCTTAATTTTCTTTGCTCGCGGCTTCTGCGTCGTGGCATGCATGTGACAGCATCCCTCCCCTCTCCTATTCATTAAGTGGTGAAAAAATAGCGGAATTGAAAAGAGGAGCGTGTAGGAGGAGGAGGAGGAAGAGGAGAAGGGAGCGAAAAAAAGAACGCCATGGCTACGCCAGTGAACAGCGAATTAGGCAGCGCGAAAAGAAGCCGGGTTTAATTACACGTAAATAACTTTGTCTGTCGTTTACACACTCACGCTATATGTAATGTTTTAAAAGGTTGAACAACCTCCTCTCCCCCTCCCCTCTTCCCTCCGTTTAGTCTTCACTGTGCCTTTGTTTGCATTTTGTAAAGTGCAAATTTCACATCGTTTCGAATTATAAATCGCTAGTTTATTATTTTTTTCTTCTTCAAAATGTAGGATTTGTGTAAAGTGATACTTTAGAATCAAGAAATAAATTGCCTGGACAGAGCAAACGTCTCTTCATTCAGAAGAGATCCTAGCGGATCTTCTCTTAATGTACAGTTTTCCTATGGCAGAATCAGTCGTAGTCTAATTAATTGGGACATAATTCAGTTGTCTCACGCCATTTATTTACTAATTACTAAATAAGTTATGCGTCTTCCTCCCCTATTGCTTTATTTGTACTGTCAACGACCGTTGGGCGAGGGAAGTTAATGTTTAGATATTGCTGTCAGGAAGAAACTTTGCGTGTCACCGAAAAAAATACGACACCAAAACGGGAATGAATTTTAATTTTTTTCTCTCCCAGAGACATCCTGATTTGGTGAAACATCATTCTCCGAAATGAAATTATATTTTATTTAAAGAGGAATAAAATATTATTTTCTGTCTTAACTGGTGCCTTAACAATGGGCACAAGACTTTTATTTAATACTGTAATCTTGATGTTGACGTGACCCAAGCGCTACAACAATAGGCGTTGTTCCGGCGTTGATTGACTGGTGTTAAAAATAGTTTGTGCATTTGCTTTGCATGACAGGTTGGTTGCCGTCAACTGCCGACCCCAATCCAGATTCACATATTCGTACGTTGAGAATTTGAGATGTACGCGTCTTCTTTACTTGCTATACGCGGTGTTTGCTATGGATCGATGATGTAGGTGGCGCTGTTGTCGCCCATATGTACATTTCGTAGACGAGCCGGATTGGGACGCCAGGGGCGCTATGAAAGGGACACAATCATGTCAGATCGACTAGGGGCAGTTCTTTCATTTCGACTACAACGAGAGTTGGGGTTTTTTAAAAGGTTATTAAACATGTCCTTGGATGTCGTGACTCAACTTTCGGTCCTTCGAGGTGTTGCCATCGAAATTTGAGGAACTTTTCAAATTCCTACATTGTAAATTTAATTACTTTCACATTAGCAGTTATTTCTCCCATTTACTTCTTAAAAAATGGAACGCGAACGCATTTAAAGTATGTGCAAATGACGATTTACGGGTGTAGTCGTAATGATGAAATTGGATGAAACTTGAAACGACAGTAGCATGAATTCAGTATCAAAGTTCTTTTGCTCTAAATTGGTGAGCCTAGGGGTCCATTTTGGACTCTTTATCATCCTCAAGCTGTGATTGGCTGATTTGAGGTCACTTGACAGTAACGTGACCCATTTAAATCTTAGCAATACGTCTTGAGTATTGCTCCAAAATTCTGAATTGTGCTTCGAACGTCGTGGTGTACAGCCGAGGATGCCTAACTTGTGCCACGCTCGGATATGCTTTATATCGCATATATACACTACGGTTGTGGGATCTAAAGAATGGCATTGAGTAGCAGTTCATTAGAAAAATCAATACGTTTGCTTTGGCGCCGATTTGTTCGCTAGGCAAACACAGGCCTTGCGCCGTCTAGGGTGACCTTGTTGCGTTAAAACATTGCCGCGGATTTCAGTTGCTGCCGGTTGTTTCCAGTCCAATTTTAAAAATAGTGTCTCATTTTGTTCTTCATTTCGTCTGGCTTGGGGTCGAGAATGTTAATCCATCAGAGAACGGTGTTACTTACTTTTCTCATTTGGTTATTTATTGCAAGCTGGATTTTAAATAACAGTTCAACGATAACGGTGTCAGTTTTTAATTTTTATAAAGTGTGCGATGATATACGGTGGGACCAAAATGTCGCGAAATATTTGCTCGTGAAGACTGTGGCCACCCCTGGCTATATAAATGTAGACGGAGAGAGACGCGGCGCGCCCCTGCTGCCACTCTCTATCGGTGAAGCCTGCGAAATCACATCTGTCACGTTGACGTGGCCGTCGATGTGTATTAGCTCCTCGTACACACACGTACAACGTCTACATCAACTGCGAAAACCCAAGTTCGGCCATGGCGGAGGGCTTTGACGCGCTCAGCGGTTGGTTGATTTTGGTGGGGAGACATCCGCGCCGATATTGAGCGTGTTTATTTACCATTGAGCGAGAGACAGAGACAGAGAGAGATAGAGGCAATTGCGGAGACACATCACGGAGAAAGTGGGCCGCCGATGACGGGAGAGGAAGAGCGAAAAAAACCCCACAGTGTTTAGATTTTTTTTAATTTGTCGGTCTATAGTCGGATGTCCCGGAGTATAGAGGCCGCTAATGTTTCCCTCTGTTTCCGTTCCCTGAGCTCCCTTTTTCTGCTCGCTTGTCAAATATTTGGTTTGCCTGGGTTCTTCCCCGCGGATTCGCGTATAAGCCGTACGATGTTGGGACGATATATTGCGGGTTGTCTGCGACAGTGGTGTTCAAATTGTGGCTCGTGCTATTCTGGCGGTTCCATTGTGTCGTGGTGAGCGTCACCGTCACTGTATGAAAGGACGCCTACAGAAAACGTAGGATTATTAGTAGCTATGTGGAGGCGCTTCTGTCAGCAGAGGGTCTAACCAATGGCGCCGAGTGACGCGAGGATACAAAAGTTACAATAATATTTTTTGCACTCGCCTATCGAATAGGTTTCAGTTTCTAGGGTTTTCAGGTCGTTTGTGTTGCGAAGCTTGTAGATAACGTCTCGGAATCTTAATTTTTTCTAAATCTTTTTGGGGGTTAACGAAGGAAAACTGGTGATGTCTTTTTCTATATACGTTTCACAAAATTCGGTTCCATTTTATTTGTTGTCGATTTTCCACGGTTCTGTCACGTGTTTGTTCACTTATGCTTAAACATTTCTTTCATCGTCGACTTGTTACATATTTTTCTGATGATAGACGACAGAGTGCCTTTAAAAATAATCGTGAAGCACAAGTCTAGCCCATATAGTGCATTTTTGGTTTGAATCTGGTGCTGCCATGACGGTGTTAAATAAATGGAGGAGGTAAAAGTAGAGTGGTGGTTGAAGTCGATTTTTTTTTCAATTTTCGAGTAAAGTGCAAAAAATACAATCAGGGCATGTGAAACTATCGAAAGAAAATGTGACGTCAGCCTATGCTTTTGTATAGCGCCGACAGAGGGCAGCAAAAGTTGGGTTGGCAAACTGAACCGTATTGTAACATTTTTTGTTTTTCTCATTTGAAGAAAAATTGACTTACACAACTCTGGCTTTCACCACTTCAAATACATAATTGACGATTTATTTTGCCTAGGCTTCTGAAGAAAAAGCTGTTCATTTTATTCATCGCCCAAAAAGAAATCTGGTTTATTTCAAAACGGATTTTTGGTGCTTCCATTTTTTTTTTAGTTAAACCAATTTATTTTTAAATATCTTGTATCTAAAATCTTAATTGAATAAACACTATAATCGAGACACGCTGTCACCTTGCTCCGCCTAGTGTTGACATTTGTGACTAATGCCCCACGTAACCCAACCTATTTCACGCACGCTTTGCTGTGTCAATTAATAAATTGGGCAATTTTGCGATGTACAAATTAAATTTACGCGAGCGCAAATCAAAGTAGTCATTAGTGGATTGCAGATGCTGTCATTGACTTTTTTATTTCTGAAACTACGTCGCCCGTACGTGCTTTGCATACGCGTGTCGAACGCATGAAAAGCGCGGTAGCGCACCAGCGAGTTTTGTTACCTGGCCAAGAACGCGTTCAACCGGAGGCGGACTGGGATTGAAATGGACGTGCGTTGCGGTACGGCATCGTGGGGGAGCTTCTCTGAAATGCCATACGCTTTTTGGTTAAAATGTTGAAATAGATTGAATATGAATCTAGCGATGGCGCTACTACATGTTGCTGGTAGTTTTAACTCGGTGTACCGCTGGCAGATTAGAGTCGTACGACCACCAACGTTTTGATTCTTGAACATGTCATTTGCCGGAAATGTTCACGAAGGTTGTTTTATGAAAGATTCGGTTGATCATTGAGAGGAATATCGTGAAGTCGTATCTCAATTGGTTGGATCGCTGCCGAGATCTGGCGATCGATTCCAGACACATTCTCAACTTCCGATTCTAAAATACTAGAGAAATTGCCCGCTTCTTTCGGCTGACCACGTCATGGCATCGAAAGTATTTTCAAAAATATTCTAAACTGTTTTGCGAGTGAATCATAAGATACGTTGTAGCACTGTGTTGTAGCTACGTTCGTCCCGTGTTATACAGAAGTCGGAACACGTGAAATATTTTTATAATTAGGATTACCAAATGTTTGACAATTTAAATATCTAATCTCCTTAACGAAAAACAGTTGTGTTGAAACTTTGAGAACCTTTTATAAAATATGTGACGCTTGATTGGATGGAACTCCTATAGATTTCGAGTTAAAATAATTAATTTTGTATCACAAATCGAATTGTCAATATTTCGACTGATCTGAACTATAAACAGACTGATTTATCAATATTGTGCTTGCAATATTTTTAGTGTTGTTCTACGATTGCTTTATTCGGTATTTGTAAAATGCCGCTGTTATAAGTTTTGTTTTTTTAAATGCTATTTTAACACACTAATGCACCTAAGCGTGATTCGAGAATTGGACTATTCCAATTCAAACTTTTTTAATTGATATTCTCAGGCACATTGGCCAAATAAATTTTCTAATTAAAAATTCCTGTATTAAGCCATGCTGTGAATGGTAAAATATTTTATAAGTTTTCCTTAAGACCCAAAATTATTTGCGCTTGAAATAAATTTGATGGTTTTACTAATTGTGTGATTTTTTAATCTCGTTTCTTCCTTTAGGTAAGTGACTCGCTGGTTTATCGATCGATCCATATTTATTGTTGGAATGAATATCTCGGTTGCGCGGATTTTTACGTCTCCTTGCGGAGCTCTTTCGGTAC
Source organism: Mycogona germanica (assembly GCA_034698785.1). Taxonomy (NCBI): domain Eukaryota; kingdom Metazoa; phylum Arthropoda; class Diplopoda; order Chordeumatida; family Chordeumatidae; genus Mycogona; species Mycogona germanica. The sequence goes on along the minus strand of JAQGBY010004142.1, from coordinate 645 downwards.
GTCAATATTGTCTTTAACGATCTGGGTTTCCGCGCGTTGCGCGCTTTGTCTATTCCAACAATTTAATGAGCTTTCGCGTCTCAATTGGTTTAATAATATTTTACCAACGAATTGCTCTTTCGATTGAGAGGCGGGGAGACCATTTTGGATTTTGATGAATTCTTAGCGTTACTGCGAATCTTAATTCTTATTGGAGCACAAGTTGCAAATGCCAATACGCGCCGGTGTTATTTGTATGTTCAGGTGACTGCCATCAGATGCCACCACAAGCTTCGGCGGTCCCGGGTTCGAATCCCGGTGCGGGCTCTCGAAAATTTCGATCCCGGGGTACTGGACGGATGTGCCCCTCCCATAGTGCCTAAGCACCATGAGGGGTACCGAACGCCTGTAGTGCGGTTGACTACAATTGATCGGGATAAAAGTAAATAAGTAAAAGTAAATCGTCAAATTGCGATATTTCTTCTGTTCAAAATAAGACAAAAAGTTCGATTTGTTTGATGAATGCATTTGATGAATGCATTTTCTGAGTCGGGCTAATTTTCTAATCTCTGATTTGACCTAGACAGGCGCGTCTTTTTCTATCTTTAAATAAAAACTCAAATATGAAAGGTCATATTTTAACCATTGAACCACTTTAGAAAGTCT
>JAQGBY010004141.1:0-17347 GCA_034698785.1 Mycogona germanica | reverse complement strand
TGAGATCCATCGCTCCGTCGCTAGCGAATTATGATGGTGTACTTACGGTATGTTCATTTTTATGCGATTTCATTGAGTCGTTCAGAAATTTTGCTCCGAACACCAAAATCCAAATCTTAGTTTCAAATATAGGATTTGAGTGGAAAATTCATGGTGAATAAAATCATTTTAAACACACTCAATCTGATATATTTATGTGCCAACACTTGATATGCGGCAAATTTCAAATGTTTATAATTATCAAAATGTCATACACAACAATAAATAATACAATAACAGATTATGAAATATTTTTTTAGAAAACATGATTTTATTTTTAAACTATGTACACAAATACAAAAATTTTCAGTTAACATTCTTTGTTCTGGTATTCACAATTGGACTTTTCCAGGTCCAATGCAGCCAATTGTGTTGATGAAACTTGAATTTAACCGTAGTATCCATAGCCTCCATAACCGCCGTATCCGCCGTATCCGCCAAGACCTCCATATCCGCCATATCCTCCCCGACCACCATAACCTCCGTAGCCTCCGTAACCGCCGTATCCTCCATATCCACCATAGGGACGACCGTATCCGCCGTAGCCGCCTCCATATCCGCCGTATCCACCTCCGTATCCGCCGTATCCACCTCCGTATCCGCCGTATCCGCCGTAGCCACCAAGGTGTCCAGCCTGGACAGAGACCACTGTGAGCACCAAAGCGACAGCTGCTAGAAGCATTACCTAAATTTGACAAATTCAAAAAAACACTCACATGTTAGACATATGTGTTACTGGCGTTTGATAGGATTAACATATTTTCGTATTCAAATAAATTGTTTTTCATTATTCAATGATCACAAAAATGAAAGTAAACACTGATGGAGGTTGATCTTGTCCGATCAGCAAGAATTTTGTTTCCAAATACTTACAACTGACTTGGACACCATTTTCCCGACTGTAGAAAGTTGTGTGAACTGGTGAGAAAGTTGGAGAAAAAGTGAATGATGTCTCTGTCCTGACTTTCTCCGCTATATATAGTCGAATCTAAAAGTCAGTTTAACCTCCATTTCTTGTCAACCGTGATGATTACACCCGCGCCTCCAATCATCAATAATTTCCGTGCGTGCACCCAAACAACTCCAGTTAAGGTAAATAATTACCAAATAGTTACCAAATGATTAAATTAGCTGAAGGTGAAAAATAAAACTTCTGATTACCTTTAATTCCTTAACAAAATTATAGGAAAATAAAAAAATAGTTATTCTTTCTTTAATGAATTTCATTCCGAAAATAATTTTCTATTGGATCAACCCATTTTCTGATAAAAGTGTAAATGTCAAAATATTTAATCGATAAATCGTGCCTTTCAACAGTTGCTCTGAAATTCAAAAAATACATTGCAAAAGCTTTGTGTGAATTTTCATACCACAACAATAGTTATTGGAGCTATCTAAACCTTTTTTTTTTGCTGTTTTTCCTATTTTGAGTCCAATCCTATGTTTTTGTGTGTTTGAAAATTTTGAGGCGTCGAAAGTGAACAATTTCTGAAAAAAACTCATAAAAGTAATAAAAAAAATCGCGTAAAGCGCAAATATTTTTAAAATTTGATAATTTCAAGTAAATTTTGTGGAAGATAGGCGCAAATAGGATTAATTAATGAGATAATGATAGGCGCAATTAATGAGAATTTATAATTAATGTCAAACTCGCCTAACAGTGCGAATAAGTAGTAATCTGCGCAAAGTGTATTTTTTTTAAAAACTTGATATTTAAATTGAATATTTCTTAGGGTTAAATGATGGGAATAAAGTGAATGTTTCTTTGAGTCTCTGAATGTTTGCAATTTCTGAAAAATTAATGGAAACTGATAATGAAATCACGCGAAGCGCAAATTTTTATAAAACATTTCTTGATCACATTGTATTGTTGGGAAAATAGCAAATCGCAAATTTATTCTTCAATTACAGATATTTTAGAACTAATGGCATAGGTAAATCTGTGCGAAGCGCAATTTATTTTTAAAAACGAGATCCTTAAATCGAATATTTTTAAATGTAAAATGATGAAGTAAATGTTTCTTTCATAATCCAATAATTACGATTTCTGAAAATTAAAACGAAATTAATAATAAAATAGAAGAAAAAGCAATTTTTTCTAAAATATATTTTTCTAACATGACATTTTTGAACAAGATAAATAAATAGCAATTGATACATGGTAGCGCTAAAGGTTTCCTCAATTGTAGAGAAATCAATACTAAATGGTCGAATTAAATCTAATTTTGGAAAAAAAAGAATCCAGTTTCTTAAAACTATTGATTTTGAATATCATTTTGGAGTAAAGTGTTAATCTAATGTGTAAAATTTGTGAAAAATTGCATCGTTTGTTTACGAAATGAGAAGCACAAAGAACATGTAGTGAATATTTGAATAGAAAAACATTTGGAAAAATGCAAATTACAATACTTTTTTCAAGAGTGACGTGGTGAGAAGGATTAAAAAGATTCAATCATCTGTGGACCGTTTCCATTAAAAATAAGATTCAAATTGAGATATGACTGAAATTCTTTATTGATTGCTGTTTATCCAATGTATCACATGTTAATTTTTTTTGCAGCATTCGAATATATCACTTTAGAGTGGAAAATTCATTGTGAATAAAATCATTTAAAACACATTTAAACTAAATTTATGTGGCAAAACTTAATATGCGGCAAATTTCAAATGTTTATAATTATCACAATTTTCATACATAACAATAAATAATAACAGATTATGAAATATTGTTTTAGAAAACTTGATTTTATTTTTAAACTATGTACACAAATACAAATATTTGCACTTTATTTCAGTTAACATTCCTTGCTCTGGTATTCAAGATTGGACTTTCCTAGGTCGTTGCAGCCATTTGTGTTGATGAAACTTGAATTTAACCGTAGTATCCATAGCCTCCATAACCGCCGTATCCGCCAAGACCTCCATATCCGCCATATCCTCCCCGACCACCATAACCTCCGTAGCCTCCGTAACCGCCGTATCCTCCATATCCACGACCGTATCCGCCATAGCCGCCTCCATATCCGCCATATCCACCTCCGTATCCGCCGTATCCACCTCCGTATCCGCCGTAGCCGCCGTAGTTCGCCTGGACAGAGACCACTGTCAGCACCAAAGCGACAACAGCTAGAAGCATTGCCTAAATTTGACAAATTCAAAAAAACACTCACATGTTAGACATATGTGTTACTGACGTTTGACAGGATTAACATATTTTCGTATTCAAATAAATTGTTTGTCATTATTGAATGACCGACCACAAAAATGAAAGTAAGAACTGATGGAGGTTGATCTGGTCTGATCAACAGTGTAACCATTAAAGTATTGATGCTAATATTATTTCGTCTTGACTAAATTTTTTTCTAAAAGTTTGGTTGAATTTCAATCTGTGTTTGAGCAATAGGAATTTTGTTTCCAAATACTTACAACTGACTTGGACACCATTTTCCCGACTGTAGAAAGTTGTGTGAACTGGTGAGAAAGTTGGAGAAAGAGTGAATGATGTCTCTGTCCTGACTTTCTCCGCTATATATAGTCGAAGTTAAACGTCTCTTTAACCTCCATTTCTTGTCAGCCGTGATGATTACACCCGCGCCTCCAATCATCAATAATTTCTGTGCGTGCACCCAAACAACTCCAGTTAAAGTAAATACCAAAGCATAATATTCTGGTTCTAACCATTTCTGGTGAACCGTGATACTCTGTACCCGCGCCTCCAATGGTCAGTAATTTCTGTGCGTGCACAAAAAACTCCAATTATGGTATAGTAGCCAAAGCGATTACTGAAATGTTTAAATTAGGTGAAGGTTAAAATTAAACCTTTTAAATAATAATGCCAATTTTTGGAAATGCCAATACATTTAATCGATAAAGCGTGCCTTTTAAAAGTTGCTCTGGATTTAAAAAACCCCATTGCAAAAGATTTGTATGCGTTTTCAAACCACAATAGCTATTGGAGCTATCTGAATTTGGAAACAATTGTTGGCAAGATTGTAATCTTTCTTTAGGTTTAAGAACGAGATTCTTTCCTCGAGTACCTTACGTATCCAGGGTTTAGATTGTCAAAATAGATGCAGGGGGTCGAAAATTGGAGCGGTGGAAATTACAAAATCGCATTTAATTTCTTTATTCTCGATACGTTAGCGAATGATCAGCTTTTTATAATCACAAAAATATTGTTTTGTCTGCGTCTGTGTCTTTTATACTGCGACGTGCGGCAGCCCTTGAAAATGGTCATGCTTGGGCTTTTATATCCTATATTATAAAACTAAGGATTGGATTTTCCTGTTCGGAGACTAACTCTCGAACGGCTCAATGAAATTGCATAAAATTTTACAAACCGTTAGAACCCCACCGTAACTCGCTTGCGACGGAATTTCAGATCTCGATTTTTAATATTTTATATTAAAAAGACCGTTACCAAATTCTGGATAATCTCCCCTTCACTTTAAACTTAAAAAATGGCGTCTCCATATAAAAAACATGACGTCGTCGATTTCACGAGACAACCAAGCAAACCAGATAACAGTTCCAAACACACTTTTTTTTTGTTATTTCAGATCTCGATTTTTAATATTTCATATTAAAAAGACCGTTACCAAATTCTGGATAATCTCCCCTTCACTTTAAACTTAAAAAATGGCGTCTCCATATAAAAAACATGACGTCGTCGATTTCACGAGACAACCAAGCAAACCAGATAACAGTTCCAAACACACTTTTTTTTTGTTATTTCAGATCTCGATTTTTAATATTTCATATTAAAAAAGACCGTTACCAAATTCTGGATAATCTCCCATTCACTTCAAACTTAAAAAATGGCGTCTCCATATCAAAAACATGCTGTCGTCGATTTCACGAGACAACCAAGCAAACCAGATAACAGTTCCAAACACACTTTTTTTGTTATTTCACAGAAATGTATATCACAACAGAAGTTTCTGTACCCCTCTCAGTGCTTAGGCACTATGTGAGTGACACATTTTCATCAGTACCCCGAGATCCACTAATCGAGAGCCCGCGCCGGGAATCGAACCCGGGACTGCCGAACCACAGTCAGTCGCCAAACCAACTGCTCTACGACGAGTGATGCGTGAGAAATTATAGGAAAATCATTGAATCGCCCGAAAAGCTCTGATCGAACCCTGCAATGTGGACAATGCATATGCATCTGACGTTTGTATACGGAATGAGAAGTACAAAGTAGTGAGTATTTGATAGAAAGATATCCTGAAAAATTCAAATTACCTTTTTCATGAGTGACGTGGTGAGAAGGATGAAATAGATTCACTCATCTGTGGACCATTATTTATTAAAAATAATCAGATTCAACTTGAGATATGACTGAAATGCATTATTGATTGCTAATTTATCCAATATATTAACTTGCTTTTGCAGCATTCGAATATACCACTATAAGGGGGAATTCATTTTGAATAAAATCATTTTAAACACAATTAATCTATATTTATGTGGCAAAACTTAATTTGTGGCAAGTTTCAAATGTTCATAATATTCCCAATTTACATACACACAACAATAAGTAATAACAGATTATGAAATATATTTTTAGAAAACATGATTTTATTTTTAAACTATGTACACAAATACAAATATTTGCACTTTATTTCAGTTAACATTCTTTGCTCTGGTATTCTGGTTTTCTAGGTCCAATGCAGCCATTTTGTGTTGATGAAACTTGAGTTTAACCGTAGTATCCATAGCCTCCGTAACCGCCGTATCCGCCGTATCCTCCAAGTCCTCCATATCCGCCATATCCTCCCAGACCACCTCCGTAGCCTCCGTAGCCTCCGTAACCGCCATATCCTCCATATCCACCATAGGGACGACCGTATCCGCCATAACCACCTCCATATCCGCCATATCCACCACCGTATCCGCCGTATCCACCTCCGTATCCGCCGTAGCCGCCGTAGCCACCAAGGTGTCCAGCCTGGACAGAGACCACTGTCAGCACCAAGGCGACAGCAGCTAGAAGCATTACCTAAATTTGACAAATTCAAAAAAGGCTCACTTGTTATAAATATATGTGATGCTGACGTTTGACAGGATTAACATATTTTCATATTCAAATAAATTGTTTTTCATTATTGAATGACCACAAAAATGAAAGTTAGCACTGATGGAGGTTGATCTTGTCCGATCAACAGTGTGCCACCATTAAAATTTTGATGCTAATATTATTTTCGTTTTGACTACTTTTTTTTCTAAATGTTTGGTTGCATTTCAATCTGTGTTCCAGCAATAGGAATCTTTTTCCAAATACTTACAACTGACTTGGACACCATTTTCCCGACTGTAGAGAGTTGTGTGAGCTGGTGACAAAATTGGAGAAAGAGTGAATGATGTCTCTGTCCTGACTTTCTCCGCTATATATAGTCGAATCTAAAAGTCAGTTTAACCTCCATTTCTGGTCAACCGTGGTGATTACACCCTCGCCTGTAATCATCAGTAATTTCTGTGAGCGCACCCGAATTGTAAGCAACGCACGGGGAGCAAGTGCAGCCCCACCCGAATAAAATGTGGCCGAGACTCTTGGTGCCGGGCACCTTTTCGACCTGTCGAGGACACGTCTGATTATAATTTTCGCAGGAGGTAAAATTTTAATTTTCGGTGTTTACGTGTAACAGGAAAGAAGAAGTAAAAAATGAGACTCGATGTGTGACATGGCAAATGCCTTTCGGAATCTGATCTTGAGACCCGCACTCTCTCATCTTTTGTCATGTTGGTAGCTAGACAATGTAACTTCGTTTGAAATCTCGAATTTGGAGAATTCAAATTATTAAAATAACTGTTCGAATCTGCCATTGAAAATGTAATTATTAAGTCTATGGACCTTGTAAAATCCACCACACTTTACACTGAAAGTCTTAAACTATGGTGGCATCTCCTTTTGACATTCCTATAACATTGTCATCAACTGTCTTGACATATAATTGCATTCAGTTTTTCAACAATGTTGATGCGTAAAAATCTCCAAAAAAACTTTTATTTTTATTTTGGCAGACTTTCATGGACAGAACATTTTGGAACTACAAAAATAGTGTGTCTATCGGTAAGATGATGACGTGGGTTCAATCCCGATCAGATTTGAAACTGGTGTCTAATGTGAAAAAAGACAAGTAAAATTCATTTAGAAATTTATCTCACAATTAAAAAAGATAATTGAACATTATAAATGGTTATGTTAATCGAGAAGTCAACACACACAATATATTTTTATCGAATTCGAGATACTGAAATCCGGAAAGCCACAAGAGGTGCCATGAAATCGATTCAGTATCAATTGATTTCATTTGGCTTCCTGACCACAATATTTTTTAAACGAATCAATGTTCCAACACTATCTCCTTCCCTTCTCTTTTAGAAGATCCGATAAGAAGAGGGTCACAAGAGTAAAAAAAGGAAGGAAAACGATAGAGAAACTCCACCCTTCAAAAACAAATGTTTTTAAATGAAAATTGTGTTTTTTGGGAAGTGCATTGCCGTTTTTCCTGTGGGCAGATTACGATACACGTCTCGTAATAATTGTAAGATCGTCGAGCGACCTGTTAAGAAACAAGCGGAAAAATGACTTCCACTCAATTATGTTTATGGTACGTATTGCGGCGGAAAATGCTAAATCGTTTGGCAAAACATGTTCCATGTACGAGAGAACAGGTAGATGGCCTTGTTTGTACGTGTTGACTTGCATTTTTACATCTCGCTACTCACACCTTTCAGTAATCGGATATGAAATAACAGACCAGAGAAAATTGAAATGCTATGCAAATTTGGATAGAATATCCATTGTTCTGCATTTCAAAGCTTACATAGAAATGAAATAATCAATAAACAATCAATCACAGCAAGCACTCGATCATATCGATCCGAATTTATTATTATCGTTTATTTATTTATTAGACCAGTCGGTCTAAATTATTATTTGATAACTGTTGTAGTTGTTGTAATTGTTGTAATTGTTTATGTTGTAATTTTTGTTGTTGTTGTTGTAATTGTTTATGTTGCAGTTGTTGTAATTGCTTATGTTGTAGTTGTTGTAATTGTTTATGTTGTTGTTGTTGTTGTGATTGTTTATGTTGTAGTTGTTGTAATTGTTTATGTTGTAATTGTTGTTGTTGTTGCTGTTGTAATTGTTGTTGTTGTTATTGTTGTTGTAATTGTTTATGTTGTAATTGTTTCTGTTGTAGTTGTTGTAATTGCTTATGTTGTAGTTGTTGTAATTGTTTATGTTGCAATTGTTGTTGCTGTTGCAATTGTTGTTGTTGTTGTAATTGTTTATATTGTAGTTGCTGTAATTGTTTATGTTGTAGTTGTTGTAATTGTTTGTACTTAGAATTATTTCAAAATTTGCTCCATATTTCAAATTTTTCACAATCCATATTTCATTTTCTTATTAGTTATGTGAATAAAAGTTTCCCGAGATTTCAGTAAATATTTAATTACATAAATTTTAATGGAATTACAAGTATGATAATATTTTTTAATTAAGTAAAAATGTATTAAGCTTTTGACCATTTCTCAATTATTTCCAATATTTCTCCGTCGGCATCATTGGCTCTGGAGTTTGCAAAGTTGTTCAGGATTTGCACCAAGATAAATATAATTTTTATTTGAAGTTTTATAATAAAGTCATTTTGTAAGGCGAGTTGGATTAGTCATTGACAAATCGATACAACCATCTCTCGAGATGCCGTATTTTTTAAATTCTGTTCGAAAAAGAAAATGAAACCGGAACTGGTTACCCCCGTGGCGCAAGTTGTCGTAAACTTTCTCAACACGTACTTGTCGTTCTCAATGCCTTTTGTGTCACTACGATAGAACAGTCGAAAGTTTTGGGGGATAAAAGAGACCACCAAAGATTTTCCCAATTATTCACGGACTAGAAACCTTTCCGTTATTCTTCTTATTACAGACTATGAAACGCCGTATAGGACAAACGCTTCAAGAAATACTTATACATTGAAATTGCTGATGTGGTCATTATTTTAAAACTATGCATGACGACGACCCCCAAATGTTGCGAAATAATTTGGTCTTTTGCAGTCCTCTTGGTCGTGGTGTCATTGAATGGACAAAAGAATTAAGAAAATTAGCGCAGCTAACTCAACGTGTTTCGAATTACGTGTCTCATGATAATTTAATAAGACACTATTTTTTTCTTCTGAAAAGACGAAAAGAAGAATAAGAAATATGTGATCATGGAACCTGAACTGAGTTTGTAAAACTAAACAGAAATCTGAATCTCATAGTGATTTTCATTACCATCATGGTTGTCTTACTTCAGCAATAATCAGCACCAATAAATGTGATGTAGATTTGTAAAAACATGGTTTTTATTACAAAAACGTTTATAAAAATCACAATGATCTGTATATTTACAATGGTGAGATGTCGTTTATCATTCGTAATAAATTAAGTTATATCTACAACGGGGTTGTAGATTCAAAATCATGTGGTGGTCGTATTTATTTTTAGATTTGTCTCTCGAGAACGGTTAAACGTGGATGCAAAATTGCGAGTTTAACCGTATAGTCCGAATGGTGACCCGAATCCGCCGTAACCGCCGTAACCTCCGTATCCACCGCCGTAACCGAATGGACTGCCACCGAAGAACGGTCGGTTGAAGCCGTAGGGGAAACCCCCGAACCCTCCACCGTATCCTCCGCCCAACCCGCCACCAATTCCGATTCCGAAACTGCCAAAAAGTCCTTTGAGTCCTGGTCGAGGTCGTCCGGTTGCTGTGGAGATGGTGGCACACAACACCAACAATAGAATCTGGAAGACAAAAAAATAAAACATTTGTGTCAACGGTGTAGGTGGAGATTTTTTTTTTGTGCGTGAGAGTTTTATTTGTTCCACACCTACAACACTGCACGAAAAATAATCAGCGTTCAATCCTCAACAGACCTCAGAATTTCCTTTTCTGTTGGTTGACAGAGTTCATCGGGTAAAATAATATAGTCGAGACAGATGAATGTAATAAACCGATGAATGAGGATAAAAATCGATTGATGGACAGCAATCGAGAATCGGCAACAAGATCATCATTAAACCACGATGACTTCTTTCTGATCTGCAATGTCATTATTTCGAGGAAGAAGGGCCCGGGTTCGATTCCCGGCGCGAGTAGTTTCTGGTGATTTTCCAGTGATTCAATTAATTCCTTGTATAATAGTTAGAGCAGCTCGATGATCGCAGTACTTCCGGTTCTTCTGGAATTGTGATTTAGTCTGTGTCTGGTCAATCTGGTGTGTGCCATCATGTCATTAATCGAAACGCCGATACACAGCAAAATAGCGGTCAGAGTTCGCTCCAGAAGAGCGGATGGTCTCTTGAGGATACAGTGAACGGACATTTGGCTATTGGTGACGATGTTTCCTCTGCCGGCCACCAGAGGGCCTGACCCGGTTACATAGTAATATCCTGGAATACGTTTCTTTGATACATGTGCTGGCGCTTGTTACGTTTATGCGACAATCAAGAAGCCGTTAAGACGCTAGAATTATGCAATTTTATTGTTTAGTAGTTGAGGTTCGTGTTTGTGAGAGATAACTCATAAAACGAACATTTTTAGGAAAACTATAAAGCAGAAATAACTAAATTACTTTGCAAACAGTTAGTCACGCACGAAACATGAAGCAGGGGCTGACTGAACAACATATTTACATTAATTGATATTAAAATTGGTTAATGAACAATGTGTAGAGGACTAACCTTAATATCGTCTAATTAAGGGGATAATGATCGATCTCTTTTGGTTTTATGGGTTCATTGTGCAAATCGGCTTCGCTTTGTATTTCACCGCAGGAAGAGGTTAGATAATTGAAATGATAAATTGAAATTAGAGATCACAAATTTGATACCGATTTTACTGATATGGAAGTTGCTCTTACCCAGAGTTTAGCTGTCATCTCCAGAAATATATTGTTGACACTAAACACCAACGTGTATCGATTGCGAATGTTTGAAATACTGCCGCGATCGGACATTACAGACCTGTATATATGGTCAACATTCCCCTTCGTGACATATCCAATATTGGTTCTGATGACCAATCACGTCTCTCTCTTTCTCTCTCTCTCAATTAAATCCATCATTCTTCTTCTATCGAACCATTTCTGTACGGATGTGCAAATGGGTAGAAAACCGGCCATTGTGTTTCGCGTTCATGTCGCTTTATTGTCAGATTGGCGACACCCACGACACCACGACACCCACATTGTCACTCAAAAGTATTTACTACGAGTATTATGTGATTTGCGACAGGTGTGCGTTTCCTATATTGGTGAATGACGATTGAAGCCATAATGGACGCGGACCCTCTTGTGTAATTCAATTGTCACTTCCTGGTGGCATTGTCCATGATCGAGGAGCTCTCTGTTACAATCTTGGCACCAGATTTGTGTTTGTTTTCAGTTTCGTTTGCGACGTTGTGCATTATGACTCAAATGGGAGAGATCTTTATTCTGAAACCATCTGTTAATTAATCTGGACATGCAGCAGATTCAATTGTGACGTTTTTTCGTCCAATACTATTGTTTTGAGGACATACAGTCGTCGTATGCAATACAACACGCACTCTGTAACACTCCGCAATATCCGCGGACGATAGGCTAAGTTATACAATGGCTCGTTTATGAGTTCTTCCGGTTAGGTTCACGCTGACGTGAAATCTTTAAGAATGTCTAAATCCAGGAAGAGAGCTTATATTTATATCATCATATTTATTCATAGTTTTACAGAAAAGTGTGTTCTTAACTTGGATTCATTTAAGTATTGTTTAATTATAAAATATTGAAGATGCATCAAACCTATTTTGGTTTTAGGACAAGTTCTGTAAGAAAGACATGAAACGAATTTCTCAAAAGAATAATGAAATTTTTCTTGAGCAGCATTTTAACCGCGGAACATCTAATCTAATCCCATCTTCTGCCGCAGATTTTAAATTCCAATTTGATGAATAAAAAATGATATTTTAGACAAAGTGTATCAATGATTTTGGATACTGAGGCTCGATACCAAGAGCATGCGTTACATAATTTCGAAAAAGCATTCTGTGTTTCGTCAGAAGATTTCGCCAAATAGGAGAAATGCTGAAGAAATACAAGCTGTGAACGAATTTAAAATAAATAATATTACTTTAATTATTTTCATTTTATTTCTTCAATTAATTAATGCGATTTCAAATTGCTTTCGTTTGAAGACAATCACATCAATCGTTTTTATTGGACGCACATGTGCTTCTGAAAGCAATTGCCATAAAAGAAACTAAGCCAAGCGGACTTGGCTGAATATCTTAAGATAGATAAACACATGCCAAAAAGAAACTTTCAGCTTCTTGCTCAGTTTACCTGCCACTCAATACACCTTTCCTCTGGCGCTTTATACTAGAACCAAACGTTAGTGATTGGTGTTTTCCCAATTCCCAGAAACGGGTTTCTTGTCTTTGTCTTTCACGAGTGGAAGTATCGCTCTGAGGCAAACTGTTTTTGGTTTTTTTGGTTACCCGTTTATTTCAAACAAACAAGACAATATAGAGTATTTTATAATTATATATATATTATACTTAATGAACAATACAAACTAAAAATATATTATGTACATGAGTTTTCAGATTTTCGATCGAACAATTGACGTCTTCAATGGCGATTTGCAAGGCCTTTGGCGTTTGTTGAAATATCGCAACTGAAATGAAATACGAGTAGATACACATAATTAGGGACAATAAATAACAAAATAAAATGTTATAACGTTTTACAATTGGGATTGTATCAGATTCACCATGTAAAATGGTCAAATACATAATAACTGATTAAACTAATCAAAAGAAAACCCGTGAAGATATAAATCATTTCGTTCATTTCTCACTAATTTTGTTAATACTTAAAACGATACACATAATTAAAATAAATAAATTAATTATTGCAATATTGCAATTTGTTAAAGCAAATACAATTAATATTATTTTCATTTGTATTATTTCAATTAAAATATTTCAGTTTTTCCTTACTATTGACCATAGGGTTTAGCCGTGATATCCACCGTGTCCTCCATAGCTGCCATGTCCAGGTCCATACCCACCAACGTGCCCATACCCACTTCCATGCCCATGCCCATACCCTCCATGTCCATAGCCCCCATGCCCGCCGCCATATCCGTGTCCTCCATAATGGCTCGGTCGATGGGTGTAACTGGAATGGCCATAGCTGGGACGGTGATGTCCGTAACCACTGCCATGACCATGTCCGTAACTGGAATGACCATAGCTGGGAGTGTGATGTCCGTAACCACTGCCATGACCATGTCCGTAACTGGAATGGCCATAGCTGGGAGTGTGATGTCCGTAACCACTGCCATGACCATGCCCGTAACTGGAATGGCCATAGCTGGGAGTGTGATGTCCATATCCGTTTCCATAACTTGGAGTGTGATGGCCATATCCGTGCCCGTAACTGGGACGGTGATGTCCGTAACCACTGCTGTGACCGTGTCCATAACTGGAATGACCATAACTGGGAGTGTGATGGCCGTAGCCACCATGGCCACCACCATGTCCGCCACCATAACCGCCGTATCCACCACCATGCCCGTAGCCGTGATGTGGACTTTGATGCCCGTACTGTGATTGATAGTATCCAGGGTCGCCTATGACCAGTGCGGCTACAACCAGCACACTGAGCAAGATAATCTGAAGAAAAAAAATCAAATAACTTCAGGAGTGATCCTCATTGTCAGAGCAACGAGAATCCATGACTACAATTAGAAACTCAGCAACGAAGATAGTCTTTTAAAATTTAAGAAAATTAAAAACTTCTTTAAAATGTCTTTGTGTTGTGCAAATCCACAATTTCTTAATTTTATTTTCTTATCTTAAAGTAGAAGTTTTAAATTTCCGTTATGACTATCTTCGTTGCAGAGTTTCTAATTGTAGTCCTGCAATTCCCATCGTTTTAGTATATGTCGAATCACTGGAAAAAATAAATTGAATTTGTTTTTGCCAATGTTTCCAGAAATTATTTTGCCAAATAACGTTTTTCCAGAAAACATTTTCCTGAAATTACGGAGTATTTTGCTAATAACTTCTTTCCAGATACATTTTTCTTAAAAGGTTTTCCAGAAATTATTTTGCCAATAACCTTTTTCAAGAAATGATTTTGCTAATAGCCTTTTTCCAGAAATATTTTCGTAGTCACTCGTTTTTTTTTTGTAATAGATTAACAATACTTTTTAGTTGATGTGATGTTTAGGTTTCTGAGTTTTTGCACTTTTGAAGTTCGTATGAAGCACGTATAACTTGGCTTACCGATGCTTTACCCGACATTTCCACTATCCAGAAGATCGTGTTTCCGAAGTCTGTTGTTACTGTTGAATGTCGCACAATATATCCTTTCTTGGCAAAATGGTTATTTATATATTTGTGAAGAAAACGCCGTTTTTCCCAGATATCCTTTGACCAAACTCGATTGTCCGACTAGCTTGTGAGATATGACTATTGTCGACCAGGTAGGCGTTTATATATAGGCGCGTTTGACCAATTTGACGCCAAAGTCGGTTAG
This sequence comes from Mycogona germanica, assembly GCA_034698785.1. NCBI lineage: Eukaryota > Metazoa > Arthropoda > Diplopoda > Chordeumatida > Chordeumatidae > Mycogona > Mycogona germanica. The sequence goes on along the minus strand of JAQGBY010004141.1, from coordinate 2,729 downwards.
TCAGTTGGATCAGCTAGTTGGATCAATTTCATTTTTTCCCTCTACCTACCCGGCATTATCATTCACTTGACCACCGCCACCCACTTCGCTTAACGTATCAAATTGAACAGCAAGTAAAATTAAATTAATACTTAAAGTGCATTTAGATGAAACGGTTGGCGTGACGTAACGACAATACACCCCCAACCCCACCGCCACCGTCACCACCACTCGCTTTCGCTGCGCCAAATCCAAGATGGTGGCGGTTTACTTGTAGAAATGTAGTTTACTTGTGGCGGTAGAATGTAGGGAAAACTGTAGCGAATTTACTGATTTATCTGGTCGCGTAATTGTTTGACCGATTGTTTCATGTTTTTGGGGGCGGTCGGGAAAGAGTACCTCCGTTAATCTGTTAGGCCGACCGGCGCCACCATTGGTCACGTGGTTAACGCTACGTCTAGCGTAAAATTTGGCGAGGGTTTGGGGAGGATGTGGAAAATATCAGAAACCTATGTTTGTAATTTTGCAGTATCTCACTAAAATACTTCTAGTTAGACGTTTGTTCACGAATTGTTTCTGTGCTTTTTCATTTCATAAGCACTTTGCTTTGTCGTCGTGAGCCCATTTTTTAAAAAAGCTTTTCTGGGTTTTTCTGTATCAGAGCATTCAGTTCAGAGGGGGACGTAATCCTGTAGTGCGGTTGGCTAAAGTTGAGTGGACAAAAAAAAAAAAAAAAGTTGTTGTGTGTGATCATTTTTGTTAGCTTCATTTTATAACAGGCTCCGTTTTTATAAATTACAATTTCAATAATGAAATGCCATTTTGATCGATCCTAATTTGTCATCCAAAAGGAGGACCGTGTTTAGCTCCATGTACAATGAATACATTCTGCATTAATTTCTTTCAATGACCAGAATTTTTAGGACTTTTAAAAATATGAAACGTTGAAATGCTGTCAACAGCTGTTATGCAATATATTATGGCCAGGGACAACAGTTATTTTTGTTTGCCTCTTACGTTCAACAATTACATAAAGTACATTGGAGTGCGGATAATATGAAATTCGAGTTAACCAACGATCTTTACTGTAAAATAAAATGATATTTCTATTATTTTGCTAATTTGGTCTTTACTGTATCCCCCATTAATCATTGAATGGTTTGATCGTAGAGTAATGATTATAAGAGGCAATTTTTGAGTGCCATATTTCCTTAGCCATAGACAATGTGTCGTGCTCTCCTTTCTCTAAAATCTGGCGTCACTAAGCGCTGTTGGGTGTGGACATAATGTAGATTTATTTTCCTCGTACGTGAAATCATTGAAAAAACACTTGTAATTCCTAAATGGACACTTATCTCGACAATGCAGTGGACGCTGTAACTTAATAATGTTGTCCATTAAAAAAATATCTATTCTGACAATATCGAACAAATGAGTTACTTAATTTTCTCAAATCCATAAGATTATGTGCTTAGATAATTTAACCAATGCGCTGAATATTGAATTTTGCAGTCAATTGTTAATTTTATTAACTATTCCTTATATTGATTATAAGAAAGTATTGCAAATTAATTATTTAAAGGAAAATATAGTCACATCACATTCAAGAAAGTTACGGAACTAATTAGACTATTAAATTTATTAACTGACGTAAACTTTCGATGATCACCAGTCTGCTATTGATCGTATTTGACCATATAACTACATTTGATATAGTCAAGTTTAAAACAATAAAATATACAATATATAATTTAATTTCAAGAACAAAACAATAAAACCACTTCAGTTGCAATACTTTATTTGAGCGATTTATGGCATGAATATATTTACAGAAACTTTTCATTTTTTATATCAGATAAATAACAATAAATTAGATAAATGCAATGATATTATCCACACTATTTTTTGTTGCAATTCCGTTTTTTAAAAACAGTTGACGTTTTTTAAGCACATAGTCTAAACTCTGGTTTATTAGTAGTCGTAATCGTGGTGTCCGTGTCCGTGTCCATGCCCATGGCCATGTCCATGTCCGTGCCCGTGTCCGTGGTGGCCATGATCTCCGTGACCGTGGTCATGTCCGTGCCCGTGCCCTCCTCCGAATGACCCACCAAAGAAAAACCCTTGACGACCCTGTCGTTTGGCCGGAGCCGCTTCCCCGGCAACGAGACTTGATGCCAAAAGTGAAACAGCAATCAGCACCTGACATAAATAGTGTTAAAAAAATTCATGAGTTGTTGATTCAGTGTAAACAATTAAAGAAACATATTATTTAGTTTTAAAAACCAGTCACCACTTGACAAGAACATTTGAAACTGTATTTTACATATATTTTTTAAGTTTGATTATTTGTCATAAAGTTGATGTGGATGATGCCGATGGTGATCACTTGTGGTGAAAGTAAAAAAGATTGTTGTAAACGCAATCAAAACTCGGAGACAAAGTCTATGAAAATAAAATTTGGTTTACATCCGTAATTGTCTTTAAAGTACTGTAATGGTTCTTTGTTTTAAATTGGGCTTTCTTCGTCAAAGCAAAAAGTGCAAACTTGTAAATCGGAAGTACATAATTTAACAAATAATAAACATTACTTTTGTTATGATATCCTTATGTAGTCAACCAATTGTTAAGTCGGTTCTTATTTAATACTAGAAATTTGTTGGTACTAGAAGTTAGTAATTATTGTTACTAGTCAAATGCTTTTCCAAAATCAATTTCAATTTCTGACGCAATCTAAATTGTTGGGTATGAAT
>JAQGBY010004140.1:0-17351 GCA_034698785.1 Mycogona germanica | reverse complement strand
CCTTCTTTGGACCATTTCAATTTCACTAATGAGCCCCGCCTGGTGAGGATCCCAAACGGAGCTACAGTATTCAAGCATTAATGAAAATGAAAGCTGGATTTCGAGAATAAATGTCCCCCCCGCGTCAATCCTGTTTCTGTTCTCGAGATTCTTTGTCTACCTATCTGAAATGGAGGACAGCATTTTTAGTCGAAATGTCCGGAACCCCTCCTCATCTCCCCCTTGTAATCTTGAGACGGTGGTTGGTGGGTGCGTGTTGAACGAGTAACCTCGCCGGACAAACTGGACCACGTTCATTGACCAGGTCCAATTTTTATTTTCGTACGCGCGCACCGTATCCCCCCCCCCAGTGGTAGAACAGGGCCGCCACGTATGTCGCCCCCCACCCCATCATCATCCTTCCCAACCCTCGTTTTCATGAATGATCTCAATGTTCATTCATTGGACGCCCGTTCCGCACTGTAGTGTGCGTGCGCGCTCTGACGTAGTCGAGCACCGTTGCCTGGCAACGGTGATCCTTCCGCCCACGCTTCAGCCCACCACCTCAGCCAGCCGTTTTCATGTTTGTCGTTGAGGGTGTGGGTGTGTTAGACCCGCCTCGTGTGGCGACAGTTAGTCCTATTTTTTCTATCTTTTTTTGGCCATGCCCCATATTTTTATGGCCTGCCAAGCCTTTTCTACTTGCTCAGCGAAAAAAAAAATTTTTTTTTACTGGAATAAATCATTCTGTTTTACGGTTTCATATTGATCTTTGTTCCTCCTCTGATGGTTCTGATGGTAGCCTATGTGCTGACGATGGTTGAAAAACACACTTTTGGCCCCGGACCACAAAACATTTTGGAGGCGCTAACGTAGTCGTGTTGAGAGAGCAAGGGAGAGATGTCTGCAGGGTCGGGTGGTACTCTGCGTCTGTTCTCGGAATATTTGCTGGTAAAATGCGGATTGTACTGCTTCTCTTTCCATGTACCACGGACTGGAATAGTGATTTTCACTTCACTTTTGGCCGGGAGGAGATTTTTCCCAAACCCTGTCATCAAAAAGGCGCAGGGATTCCTGGAAGATGTTTTCAAAAGTAGGGATGGGATTTTGTTTCTCAATGTTTGTGAGGGGGTTGGAACTAGTTTAGTTTGTCGATATGAACTTTGTAAATCGCCTCGTCTAAGTCACATTAACCGGGTACATTTTCTTGCTGGCGCACTGATATCGTCGATATGTCGACTTCACCAGTTGTACGACGGAGACACGTCGCAGTCAAGTTCGTTGAGTTAGACTTGCTGTGATGGTCTCAAGTTCGATTCCCGTGTGCCGGTTCTCCCGATTATTCGATTTGAGGCGTCGGTGAAAATGTGCCCCCTCGCATTGTGCTGAGGCACCGAGTAAGGGATACAGAATCTCTTGTAGTGTTTTCACTACAGTCACAGTAAAGTCGAAATAAAAATAAAATTATGCCTGCTTCACGTATAGGCTTCTGCTTTTTCTAAACTGTTTAGAATCGCGAGCGTTGTCTGACAGATAGCAGAAAGGCGAAGGAAGGGCCTTCTGTTTTCATTCAACCAATAAGGTGATGGTGGTCTGTGGGAGCGGGGGGTGTGAAACCGCAACAATAGGCAGCAACACATGCGAACCAAACCCTACCCGTAATTTTTTTACTCGGTTATTTACGCCGGTCGCTTAATTGGGCGTATCCGAAATTGAATTGCGCGAACGCGGTGCCGTGTGACGACATATGGGCTGATGAGCGGCAGAAGGGCAGACCGAATTCTCAGACAAGGGCGCGTGCAGACTACGAAGGTCGCACAGCAACGACTGCGCAGTGCCATTGGGATTTCTCGTTTGACTAAACATGGCAATGCGAAAGGCACGTTTCATGGTCGGTATAGGTTAAACGCCCCAACAGCGGACAGGGCCACCAACGCCCTCTGGTGATACTAATAAAGTGATTGGTGGCTAGAAATCAAAGATTTTTGTCTGTCTGTTCGGAACAAACAACCGGTGTTAAATTTCAGAATAGTTCTTTCAAGTGCAATTATTAATTTCGCCTGTTTATGGTGGCATCATTATACCGAGTTCATCAGAGTTCAGATGGCCAACTATTGGCGCCAACATGTTCTGTTATGAGAACTTCACATTTACGGAATGGGCTAGTCACACCTATGAAATTGTGGCGGCTCTTCCACAGTCTCTCATGTGGACACCACCACCACGCTCTTTTATTGTGAAAGAGTTAAAATTCTAAGGATCCATTTTGTGGGCAGATTCTGTAGTGTGGTGGCGCCCCCTTTTGAAGGATGGGCTGCTGGTGGTGGCGGTGTTAGTGGTGGTGGTGGAACGCGCGTTCGGCGCACCCATCTCCCTCACCCCGTGTGCACCCTGCTCTCCGCCCTCGCCTCCCTCTCTCCTTCGACCACCCCCTGCGCTTCATCCGCCACGAGTAATTTTTTTACGACTATCGGGCGTGGGTGGATGTGAAATAAGAAGCGGCCAAGTGAAGACGCGATGGTGGAGAAGGAGGGAAAAAAATCATCTCCCCAATCTTTCTTCTACACCCGACATCCTCTCCGCACCTCCCCATCTCTCATCCTCCCACGCCCCCCGATGCGATTTTGCTGCATCTCGTTCTCAGTCTTGACGCAGTCAGTATGCACCGCCGGAAAGACACCCCCTCTTCTTTCGACCTCCCCCTCGTTTCCTTTCAGTCAGCCATCGCTCTCCCATCCAGCCCCCACTTCCCTGCCATGTTCACATCTTTCGTTACTTTTTTGGTTTGGATTACAGACCGAGATATCACACAATCTCGTCTCACCACTCGACCTGCGAGGCCTGCGACTAGTCGACCGACTGTTTAGTCGTAAATAAGTTGGTGAAAGTCTGGCATCGCCGTCTAGCTTTCGTTTTTTGTTCCCAATTGAGGGCAAATGCCCGCCGACGCGCTATTAATATATATTGATCGCGATTAATGTCGGAGGTGGTTCTTGCGTCACTGTGTGTCTTTACCAGTGTCTTTCTTTGTATCTGAAAAATAAATGATAAGAGCTGCTAGATCAGCTATATTTAATTTTACTAAGTACTGTGTGCCCCTCACATAGTGTCTGAGCACCAAAAGGGGTACAGAAACGCCTGTTATATAACTTTTGTGAATTTAAAAAAAGTAGAATTTGATTTAAAATCAAAATCAGTTAAAGCGGTTAGCCAATTAGAGTCCCGAGAAGCGATCTTTCGAAATAGTGATGTTTCTTGTTTTCCGGTTAACCTAGATTTTAACATGAAGAGAATTTTGTCGTTTTTAATGATCAGCTAATAACTGAATTTTTAAATAATATAAGAAGAGGCAAAATCGTACTTCAAATATAATAATAAAATGGGGGTTGTCTCCGGGACAGCGCCGGCAACCTTTGTCGTCAGTTGCAGTGGTTCTCAGTTAGTTTTCCTTATCGAATAATAGTGTGTTTTCTATTATTGTATTTGTGAGTTTCTCGCCAACTCTGTTCGTCTTTTTTCGTCCGGCGCTGTCCCGGAGACAACCCCCATTTTATTATAATAACTGAATATAGTATAAAAAACATTTTTTGTGTATTCGAAGGAAAAAAGGTTTTTTCTTTAAATTTATCTTGCTTTGATTGACGAGAGCGTCTCACTTGAAAACTATCCAGACTCTCAAGATTTGAATGATGACTAAATGGAACGACAGAGCGCATTTGGTGAATGGTGGACAGTTTTGCCTGTGGATGGGGTGGGGTGGGGGGACAATCAACTTGCAATGGAGCTGAACCCAACCGGACGCACTAAAGATTGGCGGGCTTTTTTTTTTGTGGAGGACAGAGTCGGGGGGGGGGGTGATAGTGAAGAGATTGTGACTTAGGAGTTGCATTACTACGACCTAAATGCGCCCTCCGAGAGAGGGGGAGGGGGTGCGTGACTTGGGAGAAGCGTGCCCACCGCTTCCCCCCCCCCCCCCCTATCTCCACCCGCACTAATTTTCCGCCCACGTTTCCGCTGCTCATGTACAAATGTAGCCTCGAATATCTTGCCGGAAACTGTCAGATAAGCTAGCTCCAGAATAGACGCGCTGGAGAATTTTCTTCTTGGGTCGCCCATATAATTACCGAGATGTAAACTGGGGTTCGGCAATCGGGCTAACGTTTCGGTGGGGGTTTGTTCGACTTCATTCGCGAACCGAGCATGATCGACAATGTCCGTCGTTCACCTCACTCTCGCCACCAAACCAAATTGATATGGTGAAGCTAGTTCTTGTGCGAGTCTCTGAATTTTAAATTATTTATCATATATATCGCCAAGAGAATAAATCTTTTTTCATCGCTAAGGAGGAAAAAAAGTTGAAAGCTGCGCGCTAGGAGGCTCATCAGCGAAATATTTGGGCACAGAACAGGAAGGTGTTGAAGGAATTGCTTCTGCAGTCTTCTTTCATCTGATATCACAGTTACTCAAATTCCAAACACGTTTTTTGCGACCTGCGACCTGAACTTGCGACCTAGAACGCCAAGCGAAATAAATTTAGGCCCCCGTTTGTCACTAACTTCAATGCCCGACGCTTCGGTGGGCGACAAAACTAGGACCTGGAACACAGCCGTATCCGTAAGACGAATGTCCTTGTGAACAGATTAGTATACATTGTCTAGTTACCACCACCACAGCCCCTAGTATCTAATAGGCTCGTTTGGTGGCGCCAACCGGTACCAGCTCAGCAGTCTTCGCTCATTTAGCAGGACGGCGTTGAAGACGAGTCGATGTCGGGTGTCCCTCCCACCCGAGTGCCGTGAGGACGGGACAAGTGGCAAGGGGGGAGGGGGTCCGGCTCGCCGAAAAATCGCCGTCTTGCATAATATCTGCTCGACGTCCTCGTCAAGGTCCTTGCTCGCGGATCGTATCACGGTGCAGTGGTGCTCCCTGTTGATTTAGGTGAGCCCGTTGGGGGAGGTGTTTATGGGAGCGGGGGTGGTGAGGGGGTGGTTTTTTTTTTAAAACTAGCTAGAAGGAGGGCTCGTCACCCGGTGGGGGCGGTAGGCGTCGATCCCTCGCGCGCTGACCTGTTGACTCCGATTGTGATGATGCTGGCGAAGGAGGAGGGGGTGGCGGAGGTGGCGGTGATGGGAGAATATTTGTGGGGGTTGGTGGTGTGGTGCAAGGTGATCAACCTTGTGGAAGGCCTCTCGATGGAATGCGTGCGAAAGGAAGACGACGGGGTGGGACGGGGGTGGTGGCAGTGGAGGACCAAGGTGTAAACAGAACAAATATTGTTTCGACGACGGCGGCGATTACGATTATGGTACGCTCCTCCACCTCCCCCTAAGGTCCACCTGCCCCCCTCACTGGTCCTTCACCTCCTCCTCCTCCTACACCCGCCACCTCTGCTTCCATCAATGTTGTTTTTGTGATTCGTTCGCTGTTTGTGGATGGATGTAATGTAAATGTACATGTGTGCAAGGTGGCAACGTGCGGCCCTCATGAGAATATGAGGGGGGGGGGGGGCGTCGGCGGATGCGCCACCCCAATCTCATCACGCCAACGTCTTCAGTCTTTTGCCTTTTTATCATTGCTTCGTTTTCGCATGGCCTGAACGAAATGGTATTTGCATGCCCGGTTGTTTTGGCAGCAATCCCAGGTCGACGCCCATAAACGTACTCCACCCCTTCTGTCCAACCAACCACCCACCCCCTTCCATAGTCATCCATAGTCAATCGACGTCGGTGCGAAAATTTTCCCATGTACGGGTATTCCTACGTACACGGCAAATAGTTTCACTTCCGATATCACTTGATCTGTATTTCAAGAAAGCAACTGCGGCTTCGTACGAACTGGATCGTTAATGCAATTTGGCCAATTTTCAAGTCCAATTCACTCGAATCTTAAGCACCCTGGAGTGTAACTTGGCCTTGATACCTGAGAATAACTCTTGAAAGCGTAAAAAACCTCGTTCTGTAGATTTCAGAGTTTGTGCGTACACTTTGGGCACCCCAGAGGAATAGTGAGGGTTCTCAATGAGGTCTACATATTAAAAGTCATCAGCAATTCACGCTTTAGTCTGCAAATCACAACAGACCCTTCAAAAGCACTCCCATCTTTCTCGCGGCGCACCGAGTCAAATTCTTGATGAGCGCCTGTGTCTGAAACTACATCAGCAATTCGTTTCGAGTGAATCGGCTGCTTGCTGTACAATTCAAGAGTGTTTTGGCATTTCTGTATTTTTGTTGTCGGCAGCTGGTTTGTTAGTTATCGAAACGCGTGATGCCATGCGCAGCAGCCTCAGTCGGCAGCGGGTGGGCAGCGTGGTGTGGGCTTTTTGAGAGTGAGAGTGGTTTTTGGTGGCGCGGCGCGTCAGCTGTCGTTGACACGTATATAGTTCCAGTTGGGTTGCGAATTTTTAATGGTGTGTGTGTGTTTGCTGAATTAAAGATGATGGGCAGACCAAATATAAATTATAGAATAAATCTGTCAGTTTGTAGACGTCAGTGTATATAATTGGACACGTTCGTGGTCGCGGGCCGCGCGTTAACCACATCGACGCGTGAGCAAAACGGTCGTTTTGCGGACATTTGTTAACACTGTTGTTCAAAAGTTATCAGAGAAAATAGTCAAGAAAGACTAAACTTTCCAAAATCTACTATAATTACTTGAATGGTAGATGACTTGGCGTCTGACGGGCTTTTTCAATTACTGTTTCAATTCAAACTTATCCAGACTTAACTTTATTATCCCTTTCGATATGTTATTTAAAAACTTCTTATAGCTTTTGCAAATATCTTTATAAGACTTTTTAATTTTTTCCATTTTAGATTTGTGTGCAGTGTATTAATTGTTACAAACTGTTTCTGAACGGGGACGTAATACATATTTTTTGTGCAATCTATGTTTTTTGGTATCTCGTTGTCTCATTTTGGGTGTCACTTTCAGTTTCTTGACATCGGCATCGTGACCACCATCGAGATCAACCACAAGACGGTGGAGACGGCCAAGAAGGGACAGGAAGTGTGCATCAAGATCGAGCCCATCCCCGGCGACAGCCCCAAGATGTACGGACGACACTTCGAGGCCACCGATATGTTGGTCAGCAAAGTAAGTGACACGTCCTGTTTATTAAACGAGAAAATACTTTTGACCGGGGTTTTTTTTTGCGCAGATTATGTAATTATGTAACTAGTATTGCGGAATTTTTTATATTTTATTTTGGTCAAAATGAGAGTTAGTTTACATCGCAATAATTACGTGTCATGTCGTGTCATGTCGTGTCGTGTTATGGTTTACCGAAATTTTTCGTGGTGCAAATGCACAATATAATTTCAGAGATTTCATTCATTTCACGTGTGATTCGCGCATTTTAAAGGGGGAAAATTACATAAAGGAGCTTCTCGCGTTTTGCTTTATGAAATCGCCATTTTGTTTCGGCGTAACACTGACGTGAAAGATTTCAAATCGACCAACTTGGATTCCCGGACCAGAATTCGTTTGTGCACTCTGAGAGATTGCCAAATCATTTCTGTTCCTAATCTTTGTCTTTCTCTGTAAACAGATCACCCGTCAGTCTATCGACGTGTGCAAGGACCACTTTCGTGATGACCTGTCCAAGACCGACTGGCAGCTGATGATCGAGCTGAAGAAGCTCTTCCAGATTCTCTGATCGTCGGCGTCGCAGCGCCACCCAGTGACAATCGTTCACGGCGTCGCTCGCAGCACCGTCGTCGCCGATCTGGACCACCAGCCGGTATTTCGTTATGTGTCAGCGCCCCCAAACGACGGCGACGTGAACTGTGATGTCGACTCGCCCTGCCTCGTTCGCCTCCTTACCGCCCTCCTACATTTTCTTTTAGCCGGGCTGCTTTCCCCAACGACCCGGCGGCCGGAAGATACGCAGCAACCCCCTACGTATGCGTGTGTGTGTGATAACAATTGGTGCGATGTGACCAGTTAGTGAGGAATGGGTGGTGGGCGAGGGGACTGATCTGCGGTCAACGAGTGCATGATGGGATGATCTTTGTTAGATGTTGAAGGTGTTGTGAAACACTCCGAGACAGATGTAGAATAAATGAAAAAACACTAATTCCAAGGAAATGGAAACCAGCATAACGATGTCCGATAGTAAGACAATTTAATCCGTCAGGTACAGAGAGAATATAAAATACACGAGCTTTCGACCGCTAGGCCATTATCAAGTGACTTGTAATCTATCATCCCTATCTCGTCTTGACTTGTAATCGTTAAATAATCGTGCGGTATGCAGTTAAATTTTGGACGAGAGTCTTATCATTCAAACAGTGACGATCCTTCATGATAAAATATGACTCAGCCAACAGGCGGTCCTGTCTGCCTGAAACAAAAGCCAGGCGGCGTGTACGACCAAAGTCCGGAAGATGACCTCTTTCCACACAATGTTTGGCTAAAGCAGATTTGTGGCTACGTTCGTTCATGATATCCAGCTGGTGTTCACGGGCACGGATGTTGCGATGACGTTTGGTCTCCCCTATGTAGGTGGCGCTACATGCCCCACAGGGAATCTCGTATACCCCCGGGTCGTATAGAGGTGGTACTCGAGTAAGGTTTCCTGAAGAAACTGTCCAATTTATTTCTATTATGATAAACAATATTGACATCCAACCAGTTAATGATTCGATAATGCCTCTCCCCTCCCCTCTCATTACGGAAATAACTCATGAGCAGTCCCAATATGTTTATTTCCCATTTATGTTGAATCCTTCTGCACGGGCCAAATTGAAAAATCGAGTTAAAACCCTCTTCAATTTCAATATTTATCATAATAGAAATAAATTGGACAGTTTCTTCAGGAAACCTTACTCGAGTACCACCTCTCTATACGACCCGGGGGTATACGAGATTCCCTGTGGGGCATGTAGCGCCACCTACATAGGGGAGACCAAACGTCATCGCAACATCCGTGCCCGTGAACACCAGCTGGATATCATGAACGAACGTAGCCACAAATCTGCTTTAGCCAAACATTGTGTGGAAAGAGGTCATCTTCCGGACTTTGGTCGTACACGCCGCCTGGCTTTTGTTTCAGGCAGACAGGACCGCCTGTTGGCTGAGTCATATTTTATCATGAAGGATCGTCACTGTTTGAATGATAAGACTCTCGTCCAAAATTTAACTGCATACCGCACGATTATTTAACGATTACAAGTCAAGACGAGATAGGGATGATAGATTACAAGTCACTTGATAATGGCCTAGCGGTCGAAAGCTCGTGTATTTTATATTCTCTCTGTACCTGACGGATTAAATTGTCTTACTATCGGACATCGTTATGCTGGTTTCCATTTCCTTGGAATTAGTGTTTTTTCATTTATTCTACATCTGTCTCGGAGTGTTTCACAACACCTTCAACATCTAACAAAGATCATCCCATCATGCACTCGTTGACCGCAGATCAGTCCCCTCGCCCACCACCCATTCCTCACTAACTGGTCACATCGCACCAATTGTTATCACACACACACGCATACGTAGGGGGTTGCTGCGTATCTTCCGGCCGCCGGGTCGTTGGGGAAAGCAGCCCGGCTAAAAGAAAATGTAGGAGGGCGGTAAGGAGGCGAACGAGGCAGGGCGAGTCGACATCACAGTTCACGTCGCCGTCGTTTGGGGGCGCTGACACATAACGAAATACCGGCTGGTGGTCCAGATCGGCGACGACGGTGCTGCGAGCGACGCCGTGAACGATTGTCACTGGGTGGCGCTGCGACGCCGACGATCAGAGAATCTGGAAGAGCTTCTTCAGCTCGATCATCAGCTGCCAGTCGGTCTTGGACAGGTCATCACGAAAGTGGTCCTTGCACACGTCGATAGACTGACGGGTGATCTGTTTACAGAGAAAGACAAAGATTAGGAACAGAAATGATTTGGCAATCTCTCAGAGTGCACAAACGAATTCTGGTCCGGGAATCCAAGTTGGTCGATTTGAAATCTTTCACGTCAGTGTTACGCCGAAACAAAATGGCGATTTCATAAAGCAAAACGCGAGAAGCTCCTTTATGTAATTTTCCCCCTTTAAAATGCGCGAATCACACGTGAAATGAATGAAATCTCTGAAATTATATTGTGCATTTGCACCACGAAAAATTTCGGTAAACCATAACACGACACGACATGACACGACATGACACGTAATTATTGCGATGTAAACTAACTCTCATTTTGACCAAAATAAAATATAAAAAATTCCGCAATACTAGTTACATAATTACATAATCTGCGCAAAAAAAAACCCCGGTCAAAAGTATTTTCTCGTTTAATAAACAGGACGTGTCACTTACTTTGCTGACCAACATATCGGTGGCCTCGAAGTGTCGTCCGTACATCTTGGGGCTGTCGCCGGGGATGGGCTCGATCTTGATGCACACTTCCTGTCCCTTCTTGGCCGTCTCCACCGTCTTGTGGTTGATCTCGATGGTGGTCACGATGCCGATGTCAAGAAACTGAAAGTGACACCCAAAATGAGACAACGAGATACCAAAAAACATAGATTGCACAAAAAATATGTATTACGTCCCCGTTCAGAAACAGTTTGTAACAATTAATACACTGCACACAAATCTAAAATGGAAAAAATTAAAAAGTCTTATAAAGATATTTGCAAAAGCTATAAGAAGTTTTTAAATAACATATCGAAAGGGATAATAAAGTTAAGTCTGGATAAGTTTGAATTGAAACAGTAATTGAAAAAGCCCGTCAGACGCCAAGTCATCTACCATTCAAGTAATTATAGTAGATTTTGGAAAGTTTAGTCTTTCTTGACTATTTTCTCTGATAACTTTTGAACAACAGTGTTAACAAATGTCCGCAAAACGACCGTTTTGCTCACGCGTCGATGTGGTTAACGCGCGGCCCGCGACCACGAACGTGTCCAATTATATACACTGACGTCTACAAACTGACAGATTTATTCTATAATTTATATTTGGTCTGCCCATCATCTTTAATTCAGCAAACACACACACACCATTAAAAATTCGCAACCCAACTGGAACTATATACGTGTCAACGACAGCTGACGCGCCGCGCCACCAAAAACCACTCTCACTCTCAAAAAGCCCACACCACGCTGCCCACCCGCTGCCGACTGAGGCTGCTGCGCATGGCATCACGCGTTTCGATAACTAACAAACCAGCTGCCGACAACAAAAATACAGAAATGCCAAAACACTCTTGAATTGTACAGCAAGCAGCCGATTCACTCGAAACGAATTGCTGATGTAGTTTCAGACACAGGCGCTCATCAAGAATTTGACTCGGTGCGCCGCGAGAAAGATGGGAGTGCTTTTGAAGGGTCTGTTGTGATTTGCAGACTAAAGCGTGAATTGCTGATGACTTTTAATATGTAGACCTCATTGAGAACCCTCACTATTCCTCTGGGGTGCCCAAAGTGTACGCACAAACTCTGAAATCTACAGAACGAGGTTTTTTACGCTTTCAAGAGTTATTCTCAGGTATCAAGGCCAAGTTACACTCCAGGGTGCTTAAGATTCGAGTGAATTGGACTTGAAAATTGGCCAAATTGCATTAACGATCCAGTTCGTACGAAGCCGCAGTTGCTTTCTTGAAATACAGATCAAGTGATATCGGAAGTGAAACTATTTGCCGTGTACGTAGGAATACCCGTACATGGGAAAATTTTCGCACCGACGTCGATTGACTATGGATGACTATGGAAGGGGGTGGGTGGTTGGTTGGACAGAAGGGGTGGAGTACGTTTATGGGCGTCGACCTGGGATTGCTGCCAAAACAACCGGGCATGCAAATACCATTTCGTTCAGGCCATGCGAAAACGAAGCAATGATAAAAAGGCAAAAGACTGAAGACGTTGGCGTGATGAGATTGGGGTGGCGCATCCGCCGACGCCCCCCCCCCCCCTCATATTCTCATGAGGGCCGCACGTTGCCACCTTGCACACATGTACATTTACATTACATCCATCCACAAACAGCGAACGAATCACAAAAACAACATTGATGGAAGCAGAGGTGGCGGGTGTAGGAGGAGGAGGAGGTGAAGGACCAGTGAGGGGGGCAGGTGGACCTTAGGGGGAGGTGGAGGAGCGTACCATAATCGTAATCGCCGCCGTCGTCGAAACAATATTTGTTCTGTTTACACCTTGGTCCTCCACTGCCACCACCCCCGTCCCACCCCGTCGTCTTCCTTTCGCACGCATTCCATCGAGAGGCCTTCCACAAGGTTGATCACCTTGCACCACACCACCAACCCCCACAAATATTCTCCCATCACCGCCACCTCCGCCACCCCCTCCTCCTTCGCCAGCATCATCACAATCGGAGTCAACAGGTCAGCGCGCGAGGGATCGACGCCTACCGCCCCCACCGGGTGACGAGCCCTCCTTCTAGCTAGTTTTAAAAAAAAAACCACCCCCTCACCACCCCCGCTCCCATAAACACCTCCCCCAACGGGCTCACCTAAATCAACAGGGAGCACCACTGCACCGTGATACGATCCGCGAGCAAGGACCTTGACGAGGACGTCGAGCAGATATTATGCAAGACGGCGATTTTTCGGCGAGCCGGACCCCCTCCCCCCTTGCCACTTGTCCCGTCCTCACGGCACTCGGGTGGGAGGGACACCCGACATCGACTCGTCTTCAACGCCGTCCTGCTAAATGAGCGAAGACTGCTGAGCTGGTACCGGTTGGCGCCACCAAACGAGCCTATTAGATACTAGGGGCTGTGGTGGTGGTAACTAGACAATGTATACTAATCTGTTCACAAGGACATTCGTCTTACGGATACGGCTGTGTTCCAGGTCCTAGTTTTGTCGCCCACCGAAGCGTCGGGCATTGAAGTTAGTGACAAACGGGGGCCTAAATTTATTTCGCTTGGCGTTCTAGGTCGCAAGTTCAGGTCGCAGGTCGCAAAAAACGTGTTTGGAATTTGAGTAACTGTGATATCAGATGAAAGAAGACTGCAGAAGCAATTCCTTCAACACCTTCCTGTTCTGTGCCCAAATATTTCGCTGATGAGCCTCCTAGCGCGCAGCTTTCAACTTTTTTTCCTCCTTAGCGATGAAAAAAGATTTATTCTCTTGGCGATATATATGATAAATAATTTAAAATTCAGAGACTCGCACAAGAACTAGCTTCACCATATCAATTTGGTTTGGTGGCGAGAGTGAGGTGAACGACGGACATTGTCGATCATGCTCGGTTCGCGAATGAAGTCGAACAAACCCCCACCGAAACGTTAGCCCGATTGCCGAACCCCAGTTTACATCTCGGTAATTATATGGGCGACCCAAGAAGAAAATTCTCCAGCGCGTCTATTCTGGAGCTAGCTTATCTGACAGTTTCCGGCAAGATATTCGAGGCTACATTTGTACATGAGCAGCGGAAACGTGGGCGGAAAATTAGTGCGGGTGGAGATAGGGGGGGGGGGGGGGAAGCGGTGGGCACGCTTCTCCCAAGTCACGCACCCCCTCCCCCTCTCTCGGAGGGCGCATTTAGGTCGTAGTAATGCAACTCCTAAGTCACAATCTCTTCACTATCACCCCCCCCCCCGACTCTGTCCTCCACAAAAAAAAAAGCCCGCCAATCTTTAGTGCGTCCGGTTGGGTTCAGCTCCATTGCAAGTTGATTGTCCCCCCACCCCACCCCATCCACAGGCAAAACTGTCCACCATTCACCAAATGCGCTCTGTCGTTCCATTTAGTCATCATTCAAATCTTGAGAGTCTGGATAGTTTTCAAGTGAGACGCTCTCGTCAATCAAAGCAAGATAAATTTAAAGAAAAAACCTTTTTTCCTTCGAATACACAAAAAATGTTTTTTATACTATATTCAGTTATTATAATAAAATGGGGGTTGTCTCCGGGACAGCGCCGGACGAAAAAAGACGAACAGAGTTGGCGAGAAACTCACAAATACAATAATAGAAAACACACTATTATTCGATAAGGAAAACTAACTGAGAACCACTGCAACTGACGACAAAGGTTGCCGGCGCTGTCCCGGAGACAACCCCCATTTTATTATTATATTTGAAGTACGATTTTGCCTCTTCTTATATTATTTAAAAATTCAGTTATTAGCTGATCATTAAAAACGACAAAATTCTCTTCATGTTAAAATCTAGGTTAACCGGAAAACAAGAAACATCACTATTTCGAAAGATCGCTTCTCGGGACTCTAATTGGCTAACCGCTTTAACTGATTTTGATTTTAAATCAAATTCTACTTTTTTTAAATTCACAAAAGTTATATAACAGGCGTTTCTGTACCCCTTTTGGTGCTCAGACACTATGTGAGGGGCACACAGTACTTAGTAAAATTAAATATAGCTGATCTAGCAGCTCTTATCATTTATTTTTCAGATACAAAGAAAGACACTGGTAAAGACACACAGTGACGCAAGAACCACCTCCGACATTAATCGCGATCAATATATATTAATAGCGCGTCGGCGGGCATTTGCCCTCAATTGGGAACAAAAAACGAAAGCTAGACGGCGATGCCAGACTTTCACCAACTTATTTACGACTAAACAGTCGGTCGACTAGTCGCAGGCCTCGCAGGTCGAGTGGTGAGACGAGATTGTGTGATATCTCGGTCTGTAATCCAAACCAAAAAAGTAACGAAAGATGTGAACATGGCAGGGAAGTGGGGGCTGGATGGGAGAGCGATGGCTGACTGAAAGGAAACGAGGGGGAGGTCGAAAGAAGAGGGGGTGTCTTTCCGGCGGTGCATACTGACTGCGTCAAGACTGAGAACGAGATGCAGCAAAATCGCATCGGGGGGCGTGGGAGGATGAGAGATGGGGAGGTGCGGAGAGGATGTCGGGTGTAGAAGAAAGATTGGGGAGATGATTTTTTTCCCTCCTTCTCCACCATCGCGTCTTCACTTGGCCGCTTCTTATTTCACATCCACCCACGCCCGATAGTCGTAAAAAAATTACTCGTGGCGGATGAAGCGCAGGGGGTGGTCGAAGGAGAGAGGGAGGCGAGGGCGGAGAGCAGGGTGCACACGGGGTGAGGGAGATGGGTGCGCCGAACGCGCGTTCCACCACCACCACTAACACCGCCACCACCAGCAGCCCATCCTTCAAAAGGGGGCGCCACCACACTACAGAATCTGCCCACAAAATGGATCCTTAGAATTTTAACTCTTTCACAATAAAAGAGCGTGGTGGTGGTGTCCACATGAGAGACTGTGGAAGAGCCGCCACAATTTCATAGGTGTGACTAGCCCATTCCGTAAATGTGAAGTTCTCATAACAGAACATGTTGGCGCCAATAGTTGGCCATCTGAACTCTGATGAACTCGGTATAATGATGCCACCATAAACAGGCGAAATTAATAATTGCACTTGAAAGAACTATTCTGAAATTTAACACCGGTTGTTTGTTCCGAACAGACAGACAAAAATCTTTGATTTCTAGCCACCAATCACTTTATTAGTATCACCAGAGGGCGTTGGTGGCCCTGTCCGCTGTTGGGGCGTTTAACCTATACCGACCATGAAACGTGCCTTTCGCATTGCCATGTTTAGTCAAACGAGAAATCCCAATGGCACTGCGCAGTCGTTGCTGTGCGACCTTCGTAGTCTGCACGCGCCCTTGTCTGAGAATTCGGTCTGCCCTTCTGCCGCTCATCAGCCCATATGTCGTCACACGGCACCGCGTTCGCGCAATTCAATTTCGGATACGCCCAATTAAGCGACCGGCGTAAATAACCGAGTAAAAAAATTACGGGTAGGGTTTGGTTCGCATGTGTTGCTGCCTATTGTTGCGGTTTCACACCCCCCGCTCCCACAGACCACCATCACCTTATTGGTTGAATGAAAACAGAAGGCCCTTCCTTCGCCTTTCTGCTATCTGTCAGACAACGCTCGCGATTCTAAACAGTTTAGAAAAAGCAGAAGCCTATACGTGAAGCAGGCATAATTTTATTTTTATTTCGACTTTACTGTGACTGTAGTGAAAACACTACAAGAGATTCTGTATCCCTTACTCGGTGCCTCAGCACAATGCGAGGGGGCACATTTTCACCGACGCCTCAAATCGAATAATCGGGAGAACCGGCACACGGGAATCGAACTTGAGACCATCACAGCAAGTCTAACTCAACGAACTTGACTGCGACGTGTCTCCGTCGTACAACTGGTGAAGTCGACATATCGACGATATCAGTGCGCCAGCAAGAAAATGTACCCGGTTAATGTGACTTAGACGAGGCGATTTACAAAGTTCATATCGACAAACTAAACTAGTTCCAACCCCCTCACAAACATTGAGAAACAAAATCCCATCCCTACTTTTGAAAACATCTTCCAGGAATCCCTGCGCCTTTTTGATGACAGGGTTTGGGAAAAATCTCCTCCCGGCCAAAAGTGAAGTGAAAATCACTATTCCAGTCCGTGGTACATGGAAAGAGAAGCAGTACAATCCGCATTTTACCAGCAAATATTCCGAGAACAGACGCAGAGTACCACCCGACCCTGCAGACATCTCTCCCTTGCTCTCTCAACACGACTACGTTAGCGCCTCCAAAATGTTTTGTGGTCCGGGGCCAAAAGTGTGTTTTTCAACCATCGTCAGCACATAGGCTACCATCAGAACCATCAGAGGAGGAACAAAGATCAATATGAAACCGTAAAACAGAATGATTTATTCCAGTAAAAAAAAATTTTTTTTTTCGCTGAGCAAGTAGAAAAGGCTTGGCAGGCCATAAAAATATGGGGCATGGCCAAAAAAAGATAGAAAAAATAGGACTAACTGTCGCCACACGAGGCGGGTCTAACACACCCACACCCTCAACGACAAACATGAAAACGGCTGGCTGAGGTGGTGGGCTGAAGCGTGGGCGGAAGGATCACCGTTGCCAGGCAACGGTGCTCGACTACGTCAGAGCGCGCACGCACACTACAGTGCGGAACGGGCGTCCAATGAATGAACATTGAGATCATTCATGAAAACGAGGGTTGGGAAGGATGATGATGGGGTGGGGGGCGACATACGTGGCGGCCCTGTTCTACCACTGGGGGGGGGGATACGGTGCGCGCGTACGAAAATAAAAATTGGACCTGGTCAATGAACGTGGTCCAGTTTGTCCGGCGAGGTTACTCGTTCAACACGCACCCACCAACCACCGTCTCAAGATTACAAGGGGGAGATGAGGAGGGGTTCCGGACATTTCGACTAAAAATGCTGTCCTCCATTTCAGATAGGTAGACAAAGAATCTCGAGAACAGAAACAGGATTGACGCGGGGGGGACATTTATTCTCGAAATCCAGCTTTCATTTTCATTAATGCTTGAATACTGTAGCTCCGTTTGGGATCCTCACCAGGCGGGGCTCATTAGTGAAATTGAAATGGTCCAAAGAAGG